>CAUZXS010005229.1:35000-70000 GCA_963585895.1 Sepioteuthis lessoniana | reverse complement strand
CAAGTGCGTTACTTCGACAGCTTTTTGTAGGATTTATTTTGCTTTCGTTTCAAAAGCTTTTTATATTCTTGCCATTCATTCTACTCCCTCTCTCTCTCTCTCTCTCTCTTATTTTCCTCTCTCTTTCCTTATATCTGTCACTTTGTAATCAGCTTGTATCTTCTTTAACTGCTTCTTTCATTTCTTTTACACAAATATTTTTCTCTCTCTCTCTTTCTCTCTCTCTCTTTCTCTCTCTCTCATCAGTGTGCTTCTCTTCTACCTTCTTTCATCTCCTTTCCTTCAAATCTTCTTCTTCTTCTTCTTCTTCTTCTTCTTTATTACTCACGTCTCAACGCTAAACTTTCTCCAGTGCCTGTCAAAAGTTTTTCCTCGTAATCCTTTCTACTTGAATACCAAACACTTTTTCTTATCCTTCACTAAATTGACTTAACATTTAATCAGGGCAAACATAGTGACCAACAAATGTATAACATTCACCCACGGTAAGTCTATCTGGCAATGATTCTATAAAAGGCTTTCCAGATTATCTAAGATTAACCGGTCAAGTAAGTGCACATAGTAATTTAAGATTATAGTTTAGTTTCATTCCGTTTGTTTTTAAAAACTCCCAATGTTTTGTTTTGTTTTTATTTTTTTTCCGTGGAGAAAAAT
Source organism: Sepioteuthis lessoniana (assembly GCA_963585895.1). Taxonomy (NCBI): domain Eukaryota; kingdom Metazoa; phylum Mollusca; class Cephalopoda; order Myopsida; family Loliginidae; genus Sepioteuthis; species Sepioteuthis lessoniana. The sequence goes on along the minus strand of CAUZXS010005229.1, from coordinate 69,346 downwards.
AAATTCCTTTTAACATTTGTGTATTCCGTTGCAACTGAAAATTATGCTTTGTGGTAAAAGTTCCATTTTGAAATCATGAAATTCATTGAAATCTATTTTTTCTTTCATTTTTCAAAAACTTTTTCTTCAAACTTTAGAATTGTTGTTCCATTTTTAAATCTTATTTATTTAAGAATTTTTTTTACGTAGATCCAAAGTAGCCGTTTTTCTTTCTTTAGGTGTCTCTGCGGTGCCGTATAAAATTCATGGAAGTTTTGAAGAACCATCAAAATATCAAAAGTGTTCATGAATCCTTTCTTTTTTTCTTCTTCTTGATAAAATAAAAGAAAAAAACATTCAAACCAAATTTCTTCTTGTTTTTATTAATATCAGAATCACTTTCCGGTAATACAAAGAAGTGTGTTCATTTCAAAAGATAAAGATTTATCAAATTTCGATCGGTAACTCTCCTACCATCATAAGGTGATGGCGTAGATCTTAGGACTTAATAAAAGGATCGTCTAATTTGAGTACTTAGATAAAACTGTCTGGTTGTTAAGGCTCATTATCAAACTCTCAATCCAGAAAAAGATTACTGAAGTCTATATTGTCATGAGCATTGCCTTAACAAAATCGACTTTTTCTCGTACTAACTTTCTCTGTAGCTGAAAACCTTGGTGGAAAAAGAAGAAAACAAAAAAAGAAAACAAAAAACATTGAGACCTTGATGTTCCGGCCGCAAAATGGAGAATAAAGAGGCCTACGACTTCCGCTTCCGGCGTCTGACGTTTTACCCAGAAGCCTGCGCCATTGCTATGGCGCCGTTTACCAACCTGCATGTCTTCTTTTAGATCAACAAATCTCTTCACACACACGCACACACACACACACACACACGCATGCATGTGTTCATAGACACACTTTCATATATATATATATATATATATATATATATATTTATCTGTCTATATATATATATATATATACAAGACAATTACATATCCACATGTAGACATTTAACATATATGAGTGCACATACACACACACACTCACACATATGTATGCATGTATGTATATATACGTGCATATACGAGTCTTTGTGTACATATATGTATATAAATGTATATGCATGTTAGATGAATTGAAAAATAATCATGCAGAGATAAAATTACTTACTAACACACACGCAAACACACACTCATTCCACAAATACATATATATGTACATATATATATATATATATATATATATATATATATATATGCATGTATACTCACACAAGAAAATAGAATAATTATATATATATATATATATATATATATATATATATATATATGCACTTGTAAATATATAATATGCAAGATAGCACACAAACGCAACATAAATATATATACGTGCATTTGGTTGCATATATGTATGTATGTAAAAATATGAATATGCATAAATAGAATTACTCACACACACACACACACACACATATATATATATATATATGTGTGTGTGTGTGTGTGTGTGTGTGTGTGTGTGTGTGTATGTGTGTGATTCTTTCCGTTCTTTTTGCCAAACAAAATTTTCTTTGATCCTTTCTTTTTTTTTGATAATTCTTCGTCTCAATTTCTTTTTTTTTCACACTTTCCTTTCTCTTATAATATAATTTGCTTCCTCCCTCACCCAGTCAACCCTACTCCACCAAACATTAATTATATTAATTTCTATTTCTTTTTCTCGTCTTTTTACTCTGTCTGTCTGTCTGTCTCTCTCTCTCTCTCCCGCATCAAAGTTTTCTTCTTTATTTCCTCAAGCTTCTTACTGGCTTGACGTATATATATATATATATATATATATATATATATATATATATGTGTGTGTGTGTGTGTGTGTGTACGTGCGTGTATGTGTATGTATTTGTGTGTCTGTGTGTCCTTTAAACTCGTATAGGTGACTATGCTAAGCTTAATAGATATCTATATTTACAAGAATGAATATGCCCACCGATATATACATATATATATATATATACACGCATATGTGTATATATGAAAAGAGTGAGTGAGATATATAGAGAAAGATGTTTATGTGTATATTTGAGAATAACTTTTTGTGTGAGATGTGGGATGGTGTTTTGAGAGTGAAGTGTCTAAATGAATAAGTAGGTAAGAGTCGTCTGTAAAGACACCACGGTGAACGGAACTGAAACGTGGGTAGAAAATGCACCCGTTTCTCTGTTGCGGCATGCCCTGACATGAAACTAGAAGCAAATCGTTTTGCATAGATTTGCATTAACAGCTGTAAAAATGGCAGATAACAGAAATGCCGATGGCTGGCGGCCAGGCTGAGAGGTCAGCAACCGGAAACGAAGAAAAGCAAAATGGCAAACTTCTTCCCCATCCAAACCTCACCCCATTTTTTTTTCTAATATATACATATATATATATATATATATATATATATATATATATATATATATATATTGCAGCTGAATATGTGCGACTTTGCATGTATATGTATGTGTTTGAGAGAAAGAGTGAGAATGCAGGCTTTTTGATATGTGTATATCTTTTAGTGTTGGGGTGAGTGTGTATGCGCTTATTAATGTGCGAGTGCTTGTGCGTCTCTCTCTCTCTCTCTCTCTCTCTCTCTCTCTCTCTCTCTCTCTCTCTCTCCTTTGTGTGTATGTACCTCTCTCTCTTTTGTGCGTGAGTGTGTACGCATGTGTGATCCTTTTGTTGTATGTATATACCCAACCCCTTCATCACATGCAGGATGTGACACAAGGTCCATTTTCAAAAAGAGTACAGTTAGTTTGAATTTAGAGATTTCCTTCTCCTGGTCTGGTTGCTTAACCAAGGCAAAAGAATCCAGTCTGCTCCACCTATTTGCCAATAGCTATGTCCTTTGACACGTGTGTGTATTGGTTTCTTACTTTGTTTTTTAATGGAATATCAACTTTCATGGGTTATTTAATACCAAAGCCACTCTTGTAGAAGACCAGTTGTGGTACTATTTAACCAAGATCGGGAGGGATAATAAGGTGTATTTTATGTGTGTGTGTGTGTGTGTGTGAGTGAGTGAGAGAGAGAGAGAAAGAAAGATTCTGTCGGTGTGTGTGTGTGTGTGTGTGTGTGTCTTTTGACATACGAATGTACTCATTTGTTAAGCATAATTTTGCACAAGACCATGGGTACTGGACGCTCAGTAATATTTGAATTGTCTGGAAATGTTCTGCAAGCCCATTAAATTATGGAAAACGCCCATTTAACCCGCGTATGTACGGGCGTAATTTTTAGTGCGACTATGGGTGTTTGTCTTTAGATACCGTCATATCTGCTGTTGACTTTTTTTACCAATGGAATCAAAGCACTGCAACACCGATGAAAGAAATGAGTGGATTGCAATAGGGGGTATGTTAAACATAAATATCATTTGATCACATTTTATGAGAATATCTTGGTTACCCGACCCTTGTAGATATGAACGCTCACAAAATGGCCCCTACTATTGGATAACAATAAGCAAGCTCGTCTTATAGACCAAAGTTCGCCTGGAACTGAGAGTTCCCATTATAATGATCCTGTGCTCGACGAAGCAAAAGTTGGGAAATGTTCATGAATGCCCGCTGTACAAACATGATAAGCAATCGAGTTAATTTACTTATCTTAGCTCAAAAGTATGAGGCACCAGGTGAGAATCGAACTCACTGATCATAGTCTGCGAGCTTAAATCTTTAATTCTTAAATCATGGTAGATTCCCTAACATTTTCTAGCGTTGTGAATTTGATTGGTACAAGGTGCTCAAACAAAGATTGATAAACGCTTATGATAGAACCTGCTTTTGGAGGTGCCCGTGGTGTAATGGTTATCGCCGTAGGAAATGAACACGGTGACTCGAGTTCAAATCCTGGACGAGAATGATTGCATTTCACATAGCACTAATACCCTTGGGAAAGGTATGAATCCAATAATTCTCCCTCCAGCTATGGGTAAATAGTAGGACAGACTGGCTTCTTCAGCCCTGGTGAGGCAACTAGTCTAGGAGAAGGAAACTCTGAATTCAAACCTGTTAAACTCCGCTTAAAAATTGACCTTGTGTCATATCCTGCCCGAGCGGAGGGGTGGGTAAATAGGTAAATAGGATGATAGAACCTGCTTGGTGAAAAAGGTAGTAAGCTATTTCCAATCGAACCCTCTCTAAAAGTCCAAATTTTGAATGATTTTTTAAGCAGAACATTTGAAAGATTGACGCAATCCAATTTTCCATTTACTGGTGTTTATCTTTGTAGCTTCCGTTAGTCATGTGGGACCATGGATATTCGTTTGGATATTCGTTTGGAACTATTATTTCTTCTTCAGAGTTACAAGTTTGGCAAAGTTGTTGTTTATGAAACAGGACGACGTTGTCCACGCATCAATTCTTACCTTTTCAAGCCACAAAACGATGGTTCTTAGTTTGGTTTCTTTGTTTAATAGCATATCAACCTTCGTGGGTTATTTAATGCCAAAACCATCCTTGTAGAAGGACAGTAATAATGTTATTTAACCTCATAACAGGGAAAAAGAGTGTTCATGCCTCTCTCAAGGGTATTAGTCCGAAAGTGAACGTAATAGGGTGATTGAAGTTCTAAGTCACTTACTTCGAGATCGTAGTCCAGCACTTTAGCCATGAGATAATTCTAATAAAGATCTGTGTGAAATGATTTATGTAAAAATGGAAGTGTTGAAAAGTTTATGTTTACACCCAGAAAGGAACAATCAAAATCAGGGATATTATGCCAATATAACACGTATACCCAAAGTGACATGCATAAATATTTTATTGTCAAGTGAATATAAAAATGTTGGTAGTCATTTTTTTTTTAAATGAGTAAAAAGAAAATGCCCCCTTTAATAATTTTTGTTTTATAATTGCCTATTATAATTGCCTATTATAATTTAAGAGAAATAATCCTATTGGTGGAGTGGACAATGGCATAGCGTGGGTTGCTGTCGCCCGTGGCACGGGAAATATTATACCCACAAATCATGGGAAATCTTCTATGAATGAATATGGACACACCATTTTTCATTAATTATTTTTACTTTTTTTTTCTTTGGAAATTATGCGCCTCGAAACCTTTTGCGCCTCTCATTAAATTTATGTTTCATTTATTCATTATAAATAAAATATAATGAATAAATTTTATAAATAAAATATCTAATTGCAAAAGTTGTCCCATTTAGATGTGACTGATTGTCTATACAAACTTCATAAAGAATTCGTTCAAGCTTCCATGAAGTAATTCGTAGAATGTAATATAAAAAATAATTTATTATTTAAAAACATTCCTATGGACATGTGGGCGAATTTGTTCTGGTTATCGCCCAAATAAACTCACACTCTCGAGAATTTAATCACCTTTCCCCTAGAATCCTGACATGCACTTGCAGCTTTGCCGCCTTTTAAAGCGATGATTATAGCAGAGGACAAATTTCGTAACTAAAAAGCGAGCAGGAAAAATTAAGGACAACGATGAGCAGTAATAATAATAATGAAAACATTGAAAAGATAAATAAAACTTAAGAACAGGAAGGAAAGAACTTTGAGAGTTTTTATTCAACAAGTGAATGAACCGTGTCCAACTGTCGAAAAAGTCAACGAGCAGCAGGAATTCGAAAAGCACAAACAGGGGCCACATCCAATCCAAAAGAAAATATGGTACACAAAGCAAAAAGGGAGAACAAACCCCCCAACATAGTTCAGGAAATACACACTTCCTCGGGTCTCTCTCTCTCTCTCTCTCTCTCTCTCTCTCTCTCTCTCTCTCTTAGTAGAGCTGTCTCTTCTGTATATTGATTCAACGACCGGCTTAGTCATACTGTCTCTAAAACGTAACATTTTCCCGGTGTTTTCTGTTGGACTGGTTGGTATCAATCAAACTGTTCCCCTTCTGCCAGCATAGTTCTCGCCAATGAGAAAGGAAGAATTCACCTTCGTAACATAATATTCTATAAATTTATCCAATAGTTTAACACTCTTAACCCACCATTTCTCAAGTTTCATTAATCTTTTTCTTAAAAATCAATAAAAATATGGCCTTGTGTCAGACCAGGCTAAGTTTAAATGTTTTTACAAAAAGGTTAGTACCAGTGCTTATCGATCTACTTTCACAATCTATCGTTAGTTCGATTATCCAAGAGTGTCCTACAAACGTTGCCTCGTGTAAGAAGGATATAATCTTTAAAAAAATAAACAAGAAGCCTATAAAAGCGTTTATCTTCATTTAATATATTCACTTGAGTAATGAAACCGAGACTGACAAAGAGTTTCGGTGTGATGAGCCAGTTCCATCCTGAAATAAAATGTGAAAGTAGTAATGATTGCTTGGTGGTGGGGGAAAATGTTTAATCGAGTTCCCACTCTCCAAGGACCAATGTTAGCATTAGTATATATGTGATATACTAACACCGAACACAACAAAAGGGAAGACAAGATAAATTCATTTATTCATACAAGATATTTGAAATTTGATTTACACAATATACCAACAAGTGGTATTAAAATGAAAGAATACACAAACGTCTCCCAACAACTAACACGATACACGTATTGTTCTATGAACCAGCAGTATGTAGAATGAGTACAAAATAGAAAAGAGCCTACTTGATGAGGGTAGGTGAGATTACCATGTAGTTTTACCGTTCCTTGATAGGGTCAGAGACAACATCTCTACTGTTCAAGGATCAGATGCGAAAAGAGATCGAGAATGGGTTTTTAGAACTGCAATGACATCCCCTATTGAGCACCTAACGGACATTCAAATTATCTAAGGAGGATAACTATTCATTGTATGCCAACAATACTATTCTAGAAATATAGATAATACGGCAATATCGCTAATTATCTAAGGAGTAGTAAATTCGATCCCCTCAAAGTGCTTTTCTCTTTTGGTTCTGTTCCTGATTTAACAATGACTTGTACAGTCTGTCTACATTGAATGCCTCAACAGGTTAATACTTATAACGTTAGTATTGAAAGTGCTCAACTTGGTTGGGCACAGGGCCAGAAACATGCGGTACCAAGTGAGAATCGAATTAAATGGCATTGGTCCTCTACCCTATTATATGCTTTCAAGTATTCCTATCTAATACTAATAATTATATGATTTCAAGTATTGCTATCCAATACTAATAATTATATGGTTTCAAGTATTCCTATCCAATACTAATAATTATATGATTTCAAGTATTCCTATCTAATACTAATAATTATATGGTTTCAAGTATTCCTATCTAATATTGATAATTATATGGTTTCAAGTAATTATTTCTGTTTTACAATATTTATTTGTTTGCACAGTTATATGGTTTCAAGTAGCTAATAATAATTATAATCCTTATTAAGCAATCAGAGCTTTAAGTAACAATTCTTAATACAAATAATTTACGCACCGTATTTCTATTCTTAATGAATACAAATATTTTTTTAATTTTTAGAAATACCACCGAAAATGTAAATATGAACCTACAAAGAATGTGATTCTCTAACCTCTAAGCATAAAATTATCCTTGACGGATCGACATACCATTAAAATCAATTAATCATAATCATATATCTACGTCCATTTCTTTCCCCCACCCTGCATTCTTCTTTTTCTTCTTCTTTGTCGTCGTCGTCTTTCTTTCATCCACTACCCACTCTTCATTTCGACTCCTTTTCACACATTTATATAATGAGTCTGTATCGTGACTGGTAGGTATTTATACATGAAAATATTATCCAGGCAAATCAGAATTACCAGTCGATTTCCCGACAGCTCTCAATATATTTACCTGAATGCTCTCAGTCAACGCCCCACTCCTCAATTCTCTCTCCTCGCATTTACATAAAAAGAATGATTCACTTCCACTCTCGTAAAAAGATTTGTGGTTCATCACAATCTAGAATTAATTCAAACAGTGAGGAAATTTAGTTTCCAAGTTTTACTCAGTTCACTCGAAACTCATTAAAAAATCGATTCTATAAATGAAAAAAATGATTGATAACTTGTAGTCGGTTCCTTCTAGATGACCCAGGGAAAGCAACGATTGGCCTACACATTACATAGATGGGTGACCACTTAAAAATAACCTGTGCCGTAAGCAATCTAAGGCCAGTGTGCCAGACTAAGCGAAGCTAAGTAAATAAAAACAAAAAGACGAAGTGAAGCAACAAATCGCCTGTCCAGTATTTAGATGGATGACTATTAAGAAACAGCTGATGCTATTAGCAATCTGAAGCCTTTGTACCAGACTAAACAAAACTTTGTAAATAAGCTTTGGTTTGTTTGTTTTTGTTTTGGTCTTCTTTTTTTTTTAATAACATATCAACCATCGTGAGTAATTTAATTACAAAGGCATCTTTGTAAAAAAATAATAGTGGTGTTATTTAACAAATAGCAGGGGTGGTAAGAGGATTCATGTCTTTTCTATTGGTATTAGTAACGAGACTGGACTTAGTAAATAAGAAGAAAAACTAAGGAAAAAGTTAAGCAACATATAACCTGTTCAGTACTTAGTGGGGTCATCAGTAAAAAAAAATAGCTGGTGTCGTAAGCAATCTGAGGCTTGTGTGCCAGACTAAGTAAAACTTTATAGAAAAGAAAAACTAAGGAAAAAGTTAAGCAACAAATAGCCTGTTCAGTACTTAGTGGGGTCATCAGTAAAAAAACAGCTGGTGTCGTAAGCAATCTGAGGCTTGTGTGCCAGACTAAGTAAAACTTTATAGAAAAGAAAAACTAAGGAAAAAGTTAAGCAACAAATAGCCTGTTCAGTACTTAGTGGGGTCATCAGTAAAAAAACAGCTGGTGTCGTAAGCAATCTGAGGCTTGTGTGCCAGACTAAGTAAAACTTTATAGAAAAGAAAAACTAAGGAAAAAGTTAAGCAACAAATAGCCTGTTCAGTACTTAGTGGGGTCATCAGTAAAAAAACAGCTGGTGTCGTAAGCAATCTGAGGCTTGTGTGCCAGACTAAGTAAAACTTTATAGAAAAGAAAAACTAAGGAAAAAGTTAAGCAACAAATAGCCTGTTCAGTACTTAGTGGGGTCATCAGTAAAAAAACAGCTGGTGTCGTAAGCAATCTGAGGCTTGTGTGCCAGACTAAGTAAAACTTTATAGAAAAGAAAAACTAAGGAAAAAGTTAAGCAACAAATAGCCTGTTCAAGACTTAGATGAGTTTGTAGGGAACAAATAAATAAATAAATAAATTTAAAATTGAATTTTAAAAAAAAGAAAAGGAAAAACTATTAAATTTGCAAAAACTCCCAGAGGTCCCTAGCAGGAAAAAGGGATGACGCATGCATACAGAAAAAAAGATATCCTCTTGACAAAAGGGAACATACTTTCTTTCTCTTTCAGGCAGTGACCAGCGTTTTAATAACATCGTTGCTTTCTGGTGTCTGGGCACTACGCATAAGTCTTTGGACGTAGCGTTGGTTAGCCCCTTTCTCCCAGTAGCAGCTCTCTCTCGGTCAGCATTATGCAAAAATATACAAGACCCACAACTGAACTATAAACTAACCCTTACCGGACTTTGACAAACTTCCAAAAGGAAACTAACCTTTATGGAAGCCCGAAATACCAAACGCGGACACATACATACATGAAAACGATTAACGTATTTTTGACTCCTTAAATGGGGGATTCAACCATTTCAATGTATTCAGGAAAAATTCCCTCATCCATGGAATGGTTGTTGAACCCAGTAAATAAAGGAAAGTATAAAAGAAACGTCTTCGTCTCTTATCTGTTGCTGTGTTTTCTTTTGTATAATTCTTTTGGGACTTTTTTGGGCAAGACATTACACCGACTAACCAACGTGGGGGTAAAATAATATAACCAAAATATGGAGTCCGATATCTAACGGCAACATAGCCTTGCCCATTGCCCCTGACCTTCAGCCTCATACCCTACAAGTTACCACTAAGTAATATTTTGGTTTCTTTGTTTTAATGACATATCAATGCCAAGGCCATTCTTGCAAAAGAACAATTGTGATACCCAATAAACCCATAGCTGGTAAGATAAAGGGGTTCATATCTTTCCCAAGGGGAATTGTCCAAAAGTGAACGTAATAGTGCGACTGGAGTTCGAACTTGCTAACCACTACACCACATGGACTCCCCACAGTAAGAACTGGTGCCGTAAGCAAACTGAGTATCAGACTAAGAAAAACTTAGTCGATAAGATTAAAAAACAAAACAAAGAAGACGTTAAGCAATAAAAAGCCGATTCAGTAATTAGATGGGTGATCAGTAAGAAACAGGTGGTGCCGTACTCTCTACGCCAGACAAAAGGAAAGCCAAATAAATGTCAAAGTCTGAGAGTAATTCAGTATTAAATAAAATCTCTTTCATTTATCAAAACCATATGATCAAATTAAAAATGAAGCAAAGCTTTTCTTTTCTTGATTCGTTTATTCTTTCTTTCCTTTCTTTATTCCTTTTTTTTTTTCTTTATGAATTAATCGATGAATAAATATTTGATTTCATCTTCCAGTCCTCAGTTGAAAAGTATATATATATATATATATATATATTGGCAACGCTGTTTCTTTTGTCTTCCCTAACAGATCGATTAGCGATCTCTTTTCAGCGTCTCATTCTCGGCAAACGCTAGACACGAATATGAACGCGCTAACCGACAAGCCAACACACACTTCATTAGATTTTCAGTGGAATACACACATATATATATCTACGCAAGAATACCTAAGTAGCTTCCGACGGCTGCGCACAAAGAATGCGCATAAGTATTTCATTAAAACAAACATGCATGTGCGAAAAAAGAAAGAAAGAAAGAAAGAAAAAGAAAAAGAGATGTTAAGCTAATTTCTGTTTACCTTAGTGCACAACACGCGACTTTTCTTTTCGATTTTACGCTCATGTGTTTCGCAAATTTTGACCTTGATACTGTGTCTTGCTAAAAACTCTTAAACATCCAGACATTTAAAAAAAAAGAACGGCGGAATTATGGCTAATGTCTTAACAGACCAATAATAGCAACAAAAATAATGAGAAAATGATATGTTATCATTGAGGAACTGGCCTTAGTGCCAGACTAAGCAGAGCCTCGTCAAAAACTATCAACAAAAACAAAAAGAATGCTTGTGTTACTGAGAGGGAGGCGGGGCTAGAGAAGAAAGAGGGAGAGAAAGAGAGAGAGAGACGATGATAAGCGAAAAACGAGTGAGGCGATGAACTCAGGATAACCCCGAAGGTCCAAGCCGTAACAACAACCGAGCGCCCAAGTTAAAAATAGAGTGTATCGACCAAAATGGGTCAGACAGAGAGCGTGGAAACAAACTCAAACCAAAAGAAAGAAGATTTTAGTTTCCGACTGACCACGGTGGCATGAAGATATGTTGAAGAAGTCAGCAGATATTTCTTTAGGTTTGACGCAGAAAAATAAGCCAGCCTACTCTCGACACTGTACAAAGCTGTAACAGATAAGCTACAGGGCAAAAGAATGGGAAAAGCTACTATATTCCCTCTGAAAATTGCGAAGAACGAAACACGAACATCAAATCTCCGATGATAAAAAGAAAAAAAAGACTGCCAGGTCTTTTCTTGAAGAGATAAGTATCAGATGTAGAGTCTCTCTCTCTCTCTCTCTCTCTCTCTCTCTCTCTCTCTCTCTCTCTCTCTCTCTCTCTCTCTCTCTCTCTCATGAAGTATTATATTCAAATTTATGATTTACGTGCACCATTGAGAAAATTTTATCGGTAAATAGGTTTATTGAACGGAGCGCCAACATTTCTGGGTCAACTCGGAGTCTATTATGTATTGTCTTTCTTTTACTGCTGGTTAGCTTTTGTATTCGATGAAAATCTGTGTGTAGCAGAGGAGCTTTGATCTGATTGGCTGGAGTCTCTAAGGAGCAGGTACTGTTGCCAAAATCAACCATAGTCAGTTGAAAACATGAGCCCTTGGAATTATGTTGCGTTTTTTTACTCCTCAACTGAAATGGAGCTGAGTAAAAAGAATTAAGTCCCCTTGAAGGATTTCATATTATTTTCAGAATTCCAGAAGGGAATTCAAAGAAGGCTTGAAAGCCAAAAAGAATACAAAAGAAATGAGAAGAATTGAAATCCACCAGAAGGATTTTGTATTACATTCAGAATTCCAGAAGGGAATTCGAAGTTAGTACAAGCTAAAAATATGAAAGAATGAAACCGAAGAAAATAGGTTTCTATAACTCTAGCTAAAAAGAAGAGAAAAGAAAGAAAGAAGCGGAAAAAAGTAGTTTTCTACAACATGAATTTATATTTCGGAGGAATTGTTTCTCTCGGGAAAAGAATTAACGACTTCAGAGGACTCCAAGAACTACACAAGTCTCAGACGCCATTACTTGTTCTATCGGGAGGGAAGATGACCGACAAAGAAAGAAAAAAAGAAAAAGGAACATTATTAGAGACATTGTCTCGCAGAAGAAAGAAAGACAGAGAGTGGCTTTTTGTCAAAAGAAAAGAAAAAAAGTACTTTTTTAGGGACTTAGTTTCTAAGAAAAAAAAGAGAAAAAAAAGGAAAAAAGACATTTTTAAGGACTTGGTCTCTAAGGAAAAAAAGAAAATATACACGTGTGAACCCTTGTTTAACAGGAGGGAAGAAGTAGTGACTTCTTTCCCTGTTTTGTGAGTGTATCAGTTGGTAAAAGATTTTTTTATAATTCGAATTTTCTTTTGTATCTATGAGTTACTTGTCATATTTGCATTGGGACACATATGCAACTAAATGAAGTGACCTTCCTTTTGTCATAATAAATTACTTTGAATTTTAAACAAGGATCTCTCTCCCCTTATTTTATTTTATTTTTGCCTTCATATTTTTTGTAATATTATTATAGTTGCTAGTGTCCAATTTTGTTGACTAAATAAAATTGCGATAACATTCCACAAAAGAAAATAACCTTTTAATAAATAGGACATTCTGCCTTTCATATTGTCATTAATATTTGTTGTTTATTTTTTTTTTTTTTTTTTTTGCTTTTTGTTGTTATTTTTTGTAATAAATGCTCTGTTTTATTCTTATAATAACCTTGGGTTCTGATCGTCTTCTTCAATCCTCGAAGAATGAGGCTTAGCTGAATAGATATCTGTCTTCTTCATTTCTTTTTCTTTTTTAGTGTATGTTCGACGGGTTCTCTGCGGAATATACAAGACGTTTTAGGAGCTCGCACGTAGGAGTCCCAGAAGGGTGTTTCTACTTCCAGCGCCAAGAGAATTCTCTGAACTCGTAACACTTGCAATTGACGATTACATAATTTCTTAGGTGGTAACCTCATCAGGATAAGCTAATCTTACCGATCAATTACAACAAAGTTGAGAATAAGATCCTCACTGAGTGTTTTCTTATTGTCTTGTGTTAAATTTAAGCTATGCTTAGTTCTTGTGAAGGATGCCTGAAGGGGTAGAATTGTGAGTGTTCCGTGTAGAGACCTTAGTCGAGAGTGACCCGAAGGCTACTTTTTCGATAGCTACTACACCAAGGTGTAGGGGAGGGCGCTACTTCTTTTCCTGGATTGCTCCACTTTATCCTTGATCCCTACCTTATATTGCTGAGTGATAAGCAAGGAGGCATCAAGTACCATTTTTAAGTCTTTGGTATGACTCGACCTGAGATTGAATCCAGGTCTCCTGGGCCATTGGCGAACACTCTAACCATCATGCTAATGTCCGGTGAATGACACGAAATATATGCAGACTATTGACTGGATTTTTATAGCCATGATGAAAAAATAGAAATGTCCGAAAGGCATGATATTGTCTTTTTATGTGGTTTATTAAATGTCCAGGAGAAGGAACTGACCACTCGTTGTTTACTAGCAGTAATTACTTATTGAAAAAGAAAATAAGGTCAACATCCCACTTTGTTTTAAATAGGGAAATTGTTGATTGGGCTTTCCATGGCGTAACTAGGAGAGGTTTTTTTTTCACATGTCTTTAACCGAGTAATGTTAACTTGAAAAGAAGTCAGTTAATTTTCTTGCCTTCACCCCCGCGACTGTTGGCCGGTGAAGGCACGAAATCAAAGCGACATCTACAATCAAAATAAGATAATTTCTCTCCAAACTGGATAATTACATCTGTACACAAGAAAGGTTAGCAGACTATTGTGAGTTCGATTCTCACTTGGTGCCTCATATCTATGACCTTGTACTAAACTACGCAAAGCTTAGGAGATGATATGAACTCCATTATCCCCGCCAGCAATTGGTTAAAAAGTATCACTACTGTGCTTCTACAAGAATGAGTTTGGCATTAAATAACCCACAGGAGTTGATAAGCCATTAAATAAAGAAACCAAACCAAACCTTAGAAGATGACTTCATTATTTACTCGATGTAAACAAATAACCATGGTTAGTAGATATACGACTAAATTTAAATGATGATTACTGTGAGTTGTATATTGACCTTTGACAGAGCCATCAATTAGTGATTTCTACACCGGATGCACCTGTGTAAGCAAAGTGACTACCAGAAAACACGCGATACGTGTATGTAGGTTGAACACGGGAATAACGAACCGGAAGGAACGCGTGGGTGTTATGAAATTATATATTCACAGGTAACCACGGTTAGTTGTGGTCAGTCTGTCAGAAGAGATTCAGGCAGTCAAGAGATTCGTAGAGCGGCCAGCGAGTTCCCAGAGGGGGAGGGGGTTATATGCCCCCCTGGCGGAACTCGGTTGAGAACTTCTTGTCAAGGAATTAAAGACGTATCGAATCTCAACGTGGGTTAAGAAAGGGTGAATAAAGCAGTCCATCGCCACTCTGTGTCTGCTTCATTCTCTCTCTCTCTCTCTCTCTCTCTCTCTCTCTCTCTCTCTCTCTCTCTCTCTCTTTCTCTTTCTCTCTCTCTCTCTCTCTCACGCCTACAGTCAGTTTCGGACCTTTCGCGTAATAATAAAGGAGATATATTTTTGTTAAGAATGTGTAACGGTCTCATCATTTCTTTATTATGCCGCAAGATAACACTGGGTAGTTTTTGTTGCCTAATTAATAATTGACTATATCTGAAAATTGAAATCGCAAAAATGTAGCAATTCAAAACTCAAACAATATTCGTTTTATAGGAAGCCTGAGAATCATTTAGAAAATATCTTTGGACGAATATCAAGGCAGAATGCCAGGATGGCCTAGCATCTACGGAGGACGTCGCTGTGATGTAATGGCTAACGTGCTGGTTGTGACTTCATAGTTAGTCGCGCTGTTATGTTGACTTTCGGATTTATACGCTGGGGAAAGGTATGAACTTTCTTATCCACCCAGCAACGGGTTATATAGTTCCTCTACAGTCTTTCTACAAAGTTGGCTTTGGCATTAACAAAACCATGAAGGTTGAGATGCCATTAAACAAAGAAAGCAAATCAAACTAAATATCAACCAAATACAGAAAATTGTCATAAAGGCACCGATCATATTTTTCATATAATAATAATGATAATCATAATAATAATTAGAAAAAAGAAATGTAAGCAGTGATGCTTGCATAGAATTTTTATACGAAGAACTAAAAGGTGTAGGGATAGGTAGTAAACAAAATATTGAATCTTAATAATTAATTTGATTTAATGTTAATATAAAAAGATAGAAAAAAGGAAAATAAAGGAGGGAAAAAAAGAAAAATGTTCATATTCACGTGATCAATTTCCAAAATAATATATATATATATGTTCTACTCAAATCCTTATGCTTTCGCAAAAATGCTTTTCGTGGAATCAAAGAGTGGCAAGCTTGATGTACCGAAGGAGGAACTCGAGAATCATTTGAAGATGACATACTCAGATGATTTAGATGGTATCCCAATATCTCCTCTAAGAGATTTACCAAAACCCCAAGATCCAACGGTAATGTTTGATGATAGAGGGATAAAACTAAAAGAAGTTCGAGATTCCGTCCACAAGGCCCGCGCAGATTCTGCCCCGGGCTTGAATGGGATATCGTACAAGTTATATAAAAACTGCCTACGTGTCCTCCGGAAACTCACTGTCCTCCTTCAGCAGGCTTGGAAGAAGGGTATTGTACCACAGGAATGGTGTCCGGCCGATGGTATTTGGATACCATAGGAAATGCAGTCAAAAGGTATCACAAATTTTCGCCCAATATCCCTCCTAAATGTAGAAGGGAACATTCACAAATGATATGGAACTCAATACTCCCAGCTAGAAGGGACAAAACAGAACTACATGTGATCTGGCTTGATTTTGCCAATGCGTACGGTTCAGTTCCGCACCACTTAATCCGAATGGCCCTCGAATTTTTCAACTTCCCTAGCAAGGTTGGGGAAATCATAATGAAAAACTTCAATTCAGCCTTCATGAAATTTACTGTTAAAAACTATACCACCAAGTGGCAGGCACTTGAGATCGGCATCATGATGGGCTGTGTGATTTCCCCACTTCTTTTCGTTCTAGCCATGGAACTCATTTTGCGAGGTACAGCAAATACGTCGGAAGGAGTAATGAAAAATGAACATCTGACTCTTCCTCCTTCCAGAGCTTTTATGGATGACATCACCATTCTCGTCCCGTCCCAAATCTCTGCCGATGGCTTACTACAAAGTTATTATGACCTTTTCACATGGGCGAGAACGAAGGCTAAGCCAAAGAAAAGTCGAAGCCTATCGTTAGTCGGAGAATCTGTCAGGGAGATCCATTTCAAAATTGGGGGTGATAAGATCCCAACAGTCAAAGAGAAGCCGGTAAAGAGTCTCGGACGTCTTTATTCAATCCCACTGACTGATCGTCATAGGGGTACAGAGGTCCAGAAAGTAGCTTTGACGGGACTTAAATCAATTGATAAAACTTGTTTACCCGGAAAGATGAAGGCTTGATGTTACCAACATGGTCTGCTATCCCGTCTTTTGTGGCCCTAACAGATGTATGAGATTGCGATATCTCGTGTTGAACGGATTCAACAGTATAGCAACAAATACTTGCGTAAGTGGCTCAGAGTTCCTCCTTGTTTTTCGATAGTGGGTTTATATACCAATTCTGGAAACCTACAGCTCCCAATATCCTCACTGGTAGAAGAATTCAAAATTAGGAAAGTACGCCTTCACATGATGATGAAGGACTCAGCCGACGAGATCATTCGGAAGGCGTATCCAGAAATAAAATCATGTACGAAGTGGTCGGCCGTTAAGACCGCCCAGGAGGCGGAATGCAGCCTACGAATCAAAGGCATCATAGGCGTCACTCAAACCAATTGAGCTGGGCTGGGTAACACGAGCAAAAAGGTATTCTCCAAAGTGGACCCAAAAGGAAAAAGAGACATGGTGAGCGAAGAAGTCAGGATGTTTGGGGAAGAGCAAAGAAAATCCAGTGCTGTTACTCAGGCCAAACAATGTGCTTGGACAAAATGGAATGATATCGAACCAATTAAATTATCGTGGAAATCCTTAATTGCAATGGAACCGCTGGTGATATCATTCCTTCTTCGCTCTATTTCTGATCTCTTACCAAATGCGACCAACCTAAAATTATGGGGATATACCAATTCGGACCTGTGCTTGTCGTGTAAAAGTGATCGGGGTACTTTGCGCCACGTACTATCTGCATGTCCACACGCGCTTTAGATGTACACATGGCGACATAACAAGGTATTAGAAGTGATAATAGAGTTGTTAAGAGCACAATGAGACAGCAAACCAGCAATCTATAACAGCCAAAGAATCCGTAATTCAGTTTCTCAAGGAAGGTTAATGTCCTGTGAGGAAACAAAAAAATCCTAACATGAAGCTACTGAACGGAGCTAGTGACTGGAAAGTTTCAGCAGATCTCAAGACATCTCTACAATTTCCAGTTCACATTATTCAAACAGGAAAGCGGCCGGACATTGTAGCATGGTCCGATTCAAAAAAGAGTGTCCTCATCATAGAAGTGACTGTCCCCTGGGAAGAAAACCGGGAGGAAGCACACGAGCGGAAGAAAAACCGCTACGAGACACTGCGTGCCGACTGCGTGGAAAAGGGTTGGATATGCCATGTGATTCCTATTGAGGTTGGTTGTCGTGGTTTTATAGGACACTCAGTCATTTCGTTTCTTTCAAAAATAGGAATCACTGGTCGCAGTTTGAAAGTTGCCTCAAATCGTCTTCAGACCACGGCGCGATATGCATCAAGTTGGATTTGGTCAAAACGAGAAGTTTTCAGCATGAAGGAAATACACGCGGAACCACCTTTCCCGTGTGATTACGTAAGAAACGGTTACTGTAAACGTGTAATAACATCAACCGTCGAAAGTAAACGCTGTTTTGCTTTTTTTTTAATCACAAACTGCACTCTGAAAATGAAGATAAACATCCAATGTTGTCTTTGTTCTTAATCGATCTGGCCTATATATATATATTCTCTTAATACCCTGTCCGGTGGCAAAAGCTGCTTGGTAGCGCCAGGAGTGGCAGTACCGCCTTGAGCTACCGAAACTGTGTTATCACCCCTGGTTGGCGGCTGATGAGGACATGGTATCGCACGTGCTTTCACACGTTGTATGATAAATATATATATATATATATATATATATATATATATATATATATATATAACAGTAACGAAGAAGCTACCGTCATACGAAGGGATGAAAGCAGCCGAAGAAATAAAAAAATAAATATATAAAAAAGCCAACAATATTGTACCCTATAAAACGACAAACAGTATAAAATGCCTTCATTTTGTCTTTTGCTTTGAGTATCTAAAACTGAATTCGTTTTATTTTGTTACTTGTATTCTCTTCGCGTCTGCAGCTTTGCTGTTTAGATATATAAAGACAGATACTCCAAATTTAGGGTTTAACATGTTACTTTTAAAGCCAATAGTCACTGAAATGATATGCAAGAGAAAAATAGGAAAACTTATTGGCTGGACTTTAACTAAGTTAAAACTTAACAAATAAAAAAATCACTCAAACATATCACAAGAAGCCATGGGAAGCAGCATGGTGGGTAGGTGGTTGTGATGCAAGGCGGATAAATCCTATGTCGGGTCAATGGTGAGCCTCAGCAGAAGTTGGGCGGAAGAATTTCATAGTTCAAAGGCCAGGGTCAAATCGTTCAGTCAGGAAACTACAACAACCTATCGGTAAGTGCAGCGCTTACAGATGAAGGAAATAACAGCCAAATTTTTCTGTGGTCCACTTATGAGCACCAGGTCACATCTGTGACAGGTGCACAGATTTAAAACAACTCCTAGTTCAGGTGTAGTCACAATATACTACCCATGATAAAGATGTGAAATTGAAACATAACGCGGGGCGTAGACAACAGATCTGGGTGTCACAATCGGTAGGTGCATCCCTGAGAGTTATAATGGATGACTCGCTGTCATCCTGTGAATGTTAGTTGTTCCCTTTTTAGGTACACGAACGACAACGTAAGTAACCACACAAGCCAGAGAAACCAACACCTAAAATGGACTAAGGAAAACAACAAACATGCACTTCACTGTTATTTTAAGAACAACCCTACAGAAAAAAGGACAAAGAAAAAGGATGATATAGATCTGGGAAAAATGCGCTAAATTTTAGACAAGCCAAGGATTTGTTGACCAAGACAGGACAATAATAAAGAAAGATTGGTTTCTGACCGAGAAATATTAGAAATACACCAAAATATAAATGGGAAATGAAGACAAGACCCTTATACAATAATCGACACACCAAAAACAAGAACACTCTAACGAACCGCAAATAATACCGACCGAAACACCACACACGCATAAACCACACATAACAAACATTCACACAAGAAGAAGAAATAAATATAGAAAAGTAAAAGAATATTCTGTCTAAATTACCATCGCTAAGAAACTAAGACTGGAAAACTGTCCAGGCAAAAACAGAAAAGTAAATGAATTATTTATACATATCTTAAAGAACATCACAGAATTAAACGAACTAATCTATGGAGGAGTGAAATCAGTCTGTGAAAATGTCGGTGTTCCCTTAAATACGAACAGAAACTCAAAACCTGGATGAGAAATTCAACTGGAAACGCAGATAAGAAATCTACGATAACAAATAAAAATGATAAAACAGAGGAAGAACACTGGAACAGGTTAAGACGAAAAGAGAAAAAGAACACAACAATTAAAATAAAAGGTACAACTAAAGGAAATAAAGCCGATGATACAGACGAAAGGAAGAAGACTAAAAAGATTTTGAGACAGAAAACAATACAGACAAAATAGGACATTCCGAAACAAGGAAAAAATTCTACCAGCAAATAGGGAGAGAATGTGTGGAGACAAATCCAACAACCGGATGACAAGGAAACAAAATTTTGGAGAAAAATATGGTAACGAAGAGAACATAACAGAAAAGCCGAATGGATAAACAACACCGAGAAAGAATTAGAAGGACTCAAAGAACCGAAGGCGAAAATACATATCGACTCATTCAGAGTAACATTCAAAAAAGTACTTAAGTGGAAAACACCTGGCCATGATGGAATACATGAATACTGGTTTTAAAAATTCACTTCCATCCATGACAGGTTGCCTAACGAAATGAATAAATGCTTAAAAGAAATACTAGACTGGATGACAAAAGGAAAAACCACCCTGATCAAAAAAAAAAAAAAAGGATCCATCACCGACAAGCACAGACTCATAACATGTCTACTGATGATGTGGAAAATACTAACGCCACTATTTAGGAAAGAAATTTACGATTCGCTAAAAAGCCGCAGACTGTTGCCTGAGAAACTGAAAGAATGCAGCAGATAGAGCTGAGGTAAAGGAGATCTACTAGATATTGATCAACACATCCTCAAGGACAACAAAACGAGACAGAAAAATCTAATTATAGCGTCGATTGACTACAAAAAAGCATTTCATATAGTCCCACAAAACTTAATAATAAACTGTCTCAAAATATACAAAATATCCGACGAAGTCATGAAGTTTATCGAAAATATCACGGAAAACTAGAAAGTCGAACTGACAGCTGGAGGAAAAGTTTAACTGTGACGAAAATCCAGAGAGGTATCTTTCAGAGAGATACGCTATCACCATTACTTTTTGTAAAAGAGATGATGCCACTCAATCATATACTTAGGAAAGGCACAGGTGGATACAAGCTTCATAAATCGCAAGAAAAAATCAACTACCTAATGTATATGGAGGACATCAGATTGTTAGCAAAAAAATGAAAAATAATTTGAAACCCGCATACAGGCAGTGAAGATATACAGTCAAGATATAGGGATGGAAAAACGACGAATGACGGAAGGAATCGAACAACGAAATCAAGAAAAATATCAGAACGCTCGGAGAAAAGGAAACCTACAAATATTTGGGAATATAGGAAGCAGACTCCATCAAACATGCGGAGATGAAAGAATTTTTTAAAAAGAACACCTCAGGAGAACGAGAAAATAACTCGAAACTAAACTACATTACAGAAATCAAAGGGATAAATATATTGGCTGTCCTCCTCGTAAGATACTCGGAACCATTCTTAAAGGGGACGAGAGACTTCAACAATTGGACGAGAGATCAAGAAAACTCATGACGATGCATAAGTCCTTACATCCCAGAGATGACATAGACAGACTGTATGTGTCAAGACAAAGAAGGAAGAAGAAGACTTGCCGGCATTCAAGATAGCGTCGATAGATCCATACAATGACTAAAAGACTACATAAAAAAGCGCAGAGGAATACTTATTAAAACCACCAGAAACAATACTGACAACGCGAGGATCAATAGAACAAAAATAACAAGAAAACAAAAATGCGAAGAAAAACAACTGTATGGACATTTCAAGCGACAAACACGTAAAATCTCTCACGAGAAAATTTGGACATGGCTAAGAAAGGGAAACCTTTAGAGAGAAACTGAATCTCCTCTGATAGCAACACAAAACAATGTCATAAGGACAATGTCAAGGTAAGAATAGACAAGACGCAATAAAATAGCAGATGTAGATTATGTGGTGATAGAGACGAAACGATCAATCACATAATAAGCGAATACAGTAAGATAGCACAAAGAGAGTGTCAGATTAGACACGACTGGTGGGGGGGGGGTGATCGACTGATAATTGTGCAAGAAGTTTAAATTAGACAATGCGAACAAATGATATATGCACAACCCGGAATCTGATCTGGAGAATGAGACACACAAACTTCTCTGGGATTTTGAGATACAAACAGATCATTTAATCTCGGCCAGACGACCAAACCTTGAGATAGTCAACAACAAAAAAAAGAGAACGTTCCGACTGACCACAGGGTAAAACGGAAGGAAATTGAAAAGAGAGATAAATACTGAGACCTTGCTAGAGAACTGAAAAAAAAACTATGGAACATGAAAGTGACGGCCATACTAATTGTAATGGCAGGTTCGGTACAATCACGAAAGCGTTATTACAGGGACTGGAGGACTTGGAAATCGGAGGACGAGCGAAGACCATCCAAACAACACCATTTTTAGATCGGTAAGAATTCTAAGAAGAGTCCTGGAGACTTAAGGAGAATTGTTGTCACTTAGACTCCAGTGGAAAACCATCAACTAACATTGGTGTTAAGAACTCTCAAATGAGTAAAATTCATTTTATAAACTGATAGAAAACTAAAGAGCAATAGACCAGACAGAGTTGTTAAGAACTATAAAAGAAAACTATGTCTTCTAATTGATATGTCAGTGCCAACAGATAATAACATATCAGTCAAAGACTATCATAAAATAAGTAAATACAAAGACCTGAAAATATTTATAGAGAAAATGTGTCACCTCAAAATGACTACTGAGCCAGTAACAGTGAAGCCCTGAGTGTGATCAAGAAAGAGACAGATAAACATATTAACAAAATACCTGGTTGTCCCAGCCAATAGGGAATACAAAAAATTGATCTTAATGAAATTGCTCACCTCCTTCGGAGAATATTATCAGTGAATAAAAAATATCATCCTACAAAGGCTGCAAAAACATAAGTATATAAAATACATATAATCACTACCTACCCTCACCCAGGGTATTGGGTAAAGATCCAGTGAAGGATTGTAAGAAAACCGAAAAGAAAACTAAAAAATTAAAGAAGATAATAATAATAATAATAATAATAATAATAATAATAATAATACGCAGCAAACTAGCACAGAAGGATAACAAGGGCATGACCTGGGAAAGGAAATGATCTATTAGGAATTGTGCAAGCAACTAAACTTTGATTAGAAAGACTACTGAGATGCTGAATTTTAATTTGTTAAATATCTCTCTCTATATATATATATATAGAGAGAGAGACTCCTAAATATAACTCACCATTAAATACCAGTTCGAGCTTCTCTAGATCCTACACAATTGTGGCTTTGTGCCAGACGATAACAGGCGGCTTGTCCAAGTGCCCGTGCAGTAAAATCTGTATCATTTAGCAAATAGATGTAGATTTCTTCGTCGATGAAATTTATTATAATCTGATTCTCGTCAAAAAGCCGAAATCAGGTGCAAGTCTTCGTTAACATTATAGAAATATTTCAAATAAATCATTTCTTATTCGTAATACTCATACTATAAAATATGAAGGAAATTAAGAGACAAATTCTTATAACGTAACAACTTTATCGATGTGTAGCTTAAGAAGATACAAAAGTGTGTGTGTGTGTGTGTGTTAATAAAATAGAAAGAAAAAATAGGAATACAAATAAAAGTCGGTCCTTTCGCCCCATTTGGCAATACTATCTCAATGGTTGTGTTTGGTTGTGATCGTCATTTGCCTGTTTGCTGTATCCAGTTTATGTAACATGTTGTATATGCGCGAATGGCACGAGATGCTCTGGTTCTCGAAAGTGTAAGAGCAATGTTGACCGATAGACAAAACTCACGTCTTTCTCCTAAAGCATGTTAAGCGAAAAAAGAACAATCCTTCACTTTTTTCCTTGCCGTTGAGGCAACTATTTGCTTTGCGTCCAAACGATCATTCGAAAAATATAATAGAACGCACAATTGACAAATAGCTAAAGGTTATAAAAAACCAAGAAAAATGTATTGATTTCTGGATAATGATGCTGTGAATTTATGCGAATAAAGGTTTATGTCAATTAAATGCTGAAAACTTTTATATCAAGTAAATAATGTTTCATATCCCTTCGAGTTTTGTTTCCTTACGGGCCTGTGAGACCTGGGTTCAATCCCAGGTCGAGTCATACCAAAGACTAAGACATGGTGCTCGATGCCTCCTTGTTTAACACTCTGCATTATAAGGTGCGGATCAAGAGTAAAGTGGAGAAATCCAAGGAAAGGAGTAGCGCCCCCCCTACACCTCAGTGTAGTAGCTATCGAAAAGGGAACCTTCGAGTCATCCTCGACAGTCGCCAACTTTATTTTTACTTAGGAAGATGCGTAGCAATCCAGGTTGTTTTGTTTGGTTTTTTATTTAATGGCATGTCAAACTTCATGGGTTATTTAATGCCAATACCATCCTCGTAGAACAACTGTAGTGGAACTATTGAACCCATTATGGGAGAGGATAAAAGGGGTCATACTTTTCCCAAGGATAGTTGTCTGAAAGTGAACGTAATAAGGCGACTAGAGTTCGAAATGCTTACTACGATGTCGCACTCGAACGCGTTAACAACTACACCACGAGGATTCCTGCAGCAATTCAGGGTTTTTTTTTAATTTGTGAAAAACAAGTACTGCTAATTAAACTCAAGGTGCCAGGTTTTAAAAGCAAATTTCAACACTTCTTTTTTATTTCCTTTTTCCAATGCATCTTTCTTTTTTGAAAGACGATAAGTAACTCTCTTGAGCAGTTGTGGAAATTCATCGTGTCTCTCTGATCTTCTGGATCTCTCTGTCTCTCTGGTCCTCTGGACCTCTCTGTATCACTGGTCCTCTGTATCTCTTCTGTTTTCTAACAGAATGACTTTTCTTGTATATATGCAGGGGTGAACATTCCTATTTCCAGGTTTTTAGCCACCCATAGTAAGTAAAGTTAGCGACCATAGTCGAGGGTGACCCGAAGGCTCCCTTTTCGATAGCTACTACACCAAAGTGTAGGGGAGGGCGCTACTCCATTCCCAGGATTGCTCCACTTTACCCTTGAACCGTACCTTATAATGCTGAGTGTTAAGCAAGGTGGTATCAAGTACCATTTTTAAAGTCTTTGGTATGACTCGACCTGGGATTGAACCCAGGTCTCCCGGGCCATTGGCGAACACTCTAACCGCTGGGCCAATGTCACCCTCGACTATGGTCGCTAACTTTACTTTTAGCCACCCATAGATTGGACATAAAAACACTGCCAGACGGTATGTCTATAAAAGACCCTAAAATAAAAGTAGAAACAGATTGTGGCCTTGTGCCAGACTTGGTCAAGTGTAATAATTATCTACTTTGAGCATTTATTGTAGAATGTTGGTTAGCAATTTAGTTTTATTGACTTTTCTTAAACGAATTTAATTTTTCACAAAATACCTCACTAATTATGGCTTTGTGCCAAATAAATGATTGCATTTACAGAAGAATCATGGAGAATAATGTCGATGAAAACTCATGATTTTTTAATAGTCCAATAATCGAATTTAACAGAAGTTGTATACTGATCTCCCAATAATCGAGTGATTGATACATTCAAATCTATTATCCGATCAGTCAGGTGACCTGTCACTTTTAGGTTTTATTGATAAGGAAATTATCCTGAATATATTTTTTATATATCAATCTCTATGGCAAATATCGAATTTACTGTCTAAATTATAAGCTTTATCTTCGCCCGGTGAAATGGGAACAGAGAAATGAGGTTTTCATCAATTAGTGCTTGGCAAAAATATTGTCATTTTAATATTTTTCAAGTTGGCACTTGATGAAAATTTGTGTAATCAAAAATAAACGTTGTTGTCCAAAAATAAGTACACCTCTACACAAAATTCTGTATTTACCCAATCCCTCGGCCATAAATAGGATATGACAAAAGGTCAATTTTTAAGTGGAGATCAGCTGGTTTGAATTCAGTTTTCCTTCTCCAAAAGTAGTTGCTTTACCCAGTCTAGGCATAACTGAGTACAAGTGTTAAGTATTCCTGTATTGTTACTCACCTCCATATGATTGTCTTCTTAGAAGCTTAGGGAACCAACGCCTATAACCGTTACGCTATGTGTCCTGCTGGACAATTCAGTGTGAATTTTTGGGACTTAGAAACTTAATGTTCTTACTTGACTAGAATTACTACTATTATGTATGATTTTTTACCCGTGCTCATATTCATATGTTTTTATATATATATTTTTTAATCTAGCCTTCTTAATTATCGGTTCCCATATTGTATTCAACTCTATACTTGGTCTACTCAGCAGGTCATTGTAGCCCAACATATGAGCTGATTCCTTAAGGCGTCTAATCCTCCAATGTTCAGCTTTATCAATTATTTCAACTTTATCCCAAAAGGGAAGATGGTTTTCCTTTTCCTTCCATATATGGTCTGCCATACCTGACTTTTCAATCTCACCTCGTACTACTGCCTTCCGATGTTCTAGCCTTACTTTTAGTGGGCGACCTGTCTCACCTTTGTATATTTTACCACAACTGCAAGAGATGGAGTAAACACAGTTCTTGATCATGTTGAATTCCGTTGGTTGCTTGACCCGGAAGAGATACCTCCGGAGAGTTGAACCACTTGTGAATACCGTTCTGATGTCATATGGACTGCATATCTTTTTGAATCCTTTCACCTAGTCCTTTGACATAGGGCGGGCCTACCGTGGTGAGTTTTCGGGTATTATCC
Source organism: Sepioteuthis lessoniana (assembly GCA_963585895.1). Lineage (NCBI taxonomy): Eukaryota > Metazoa > Mollusca > Cephalopoda > Myopsida > Loliginidae > Sepioteuthis > Sepioteuthis lessoniana. The sequence continues at coordinate 42,632 of CAUZXS010005229.1, read as the reverse complement.
TCCATCCTCCGATCTAGGTTTCTTGGAGCCGATGTTATGCGCTCTGGGTAGTTGTTACGATGGAGGTTGTGTCTCAGACTAATCATTTCTTCTTGATATGCATCAGTATCGCTACTAATGGTTTTTGCTCGATGTTGTAAGCAACGGACTATTCCTTTCTTTACCGTATATGGATGATGGGAGTTGAAATTGAGGTACTGTTCGGTGAAGGTGGGCTTACAGTACACAGATGACCTGAATCTTGCCTCTGTGCGTGTTACAAATACATCAAGGAAGGGTAACTTGTTGTCTTGCTCCTCCTCCATAGTGAACTGTATAGATGGTCGAATTGAGTTCACGTGATCAAGTAATATCTGAACATCTTCCTGATGAGGCCAGTGAATTAATGTTTCATCTACGTATCTAAGCCACATAGATGGCTTTAGGGATGTAGATCCTAATGCCATTTCTTCAAAGTATTCCATGTATATGTTGGCCAATACTGGTGACAATGGCGAACCCATTGCCAGTCCTTCTTGTCGGTATATATTATATTCTATCCTGAATTAGGTTGTCTCCACACAGAAAGTCAACATTTCCATTAGATTATCTATCGGGATACAAGTGCCTTCTTCCAGCAAGGGGTCTGCAGCCAGTTTAACCCGTACTACAGCAAGTGTCTCATCAGTTGGTACCTTTGTAAACAGACTCACTACATCCAAACTCACCATCTGGTTAGAATGAATGGGGGCATCACTGATTCTCTCCACAAAGTGGGCTGAGTTTTTAATATATGATGAGGACTTACCAGTTAGTGGGTTGATGATCTCCACAAGGAAGCGGCTCAATGGGTGACATGCTGAACCTCAGTTGCTGACAATGGGTCTCAATGGAATACCATCCTTATGAATTTTTGGAAGGCCATATATGTGTAGTAGCTGACTGTAATGTTGAATTAGCTGTCTGTGTTTTGTTTGTGGTGTGACATCTTTATTCTTACCAAGGATCTGTGACAGCTTCCTTTCCGTCTTCAGGGTCGGATCCTTCTTTACCTTACAATAGCCACCATTGCCAATCAAGTCCGCCAATTTGTTGGCGTATTCCGCCCTATCCTGGGAGTATTATGATATTGTTATCATCTTGTAGCGATTTGTAAGCCTGTCTCTCCGTTTTTGAGATGTTAAGTTTCGGAGGCTTTGATTTCTCAAGTGTTTGTCTCCCTTTCCATCTTAGTTCATCAGCTCTTGCCTTGGGTTTTTTAAAGCTGCATCCTCGATTGGCGCTATTAGATCTAAGTAAGGAATTCGCTTGATGGTAGAGGCGAAGTTGAGACCTTTGTTTAGCACTGACTTTTCTAATGGCTTCCACTGGTAAGTAATGGGATTGGATTTTCATATTGGTGGTTTTCATCTTCTCCAACTTCGTAATCTGACGCGCCTTGACCACATAGAATTCCTGTTCGTACGATTTATCCAGATATTGTTGGATTCGGGTTCGGTCATCTACCTTAGATATTTTTTTCCAGGAAGGGGGTGAGTTTGCTCGAGATTTCTGACTATTATGTATGATTTTTTATCTGTGCTCATATTCAGATTTTTATTTATTCATTTATTTTTAATCTAACCTTTTTAATTATCGGTTCCCATATTGTATTCAACTCTATACTTGGTCTACTCAGCAGGTGATTGTAGCCCAACATATGTACTGATTCCTTAAGGCGTCTACTCCTCAAAAAAAAAAAAAAATAATAACAAAATAAAAAAATAAAAAAAGGAATTTTAAAAAATGAATAATAAAATTTTTAAAATTTTTAAAATTCTAAAAAATGAATAAATAAATAAATAAATAAATTAATCAATAAAATCTGAATATGAGCACAGGTAAAAAAAATCATACATAATAGTATTTAAAATAATAGTGTAAAATAAATTTACACTCCGAACCATCATTGTGCCGGAAGACGTCTAATTGACACGCTATTAACAAAATATGACCTGACAATCATTTTATGGACAATTAACTGAACGACTGGAATTTATCGAAAGAGTGACACTAATGAGTCCAACGTGCTTATTAAATTGACTGTGTCCTTCTTTTGTCCCCTCCTAACAACTTCGAAGTATGGCACGAAACATATGTTAATGGTGAAGCACATTGTTGTAATGGTTAACAAGCCTCAAAACAAAATTAACAAAATGAGTTCGGGTTCCGATTTAGCCTGTTTATATTTGATTTAAGGTTTTTGAAAATCTAAATTTCCCATCACTCTGATACTTTGTTTCTCATTTTGATGTTGGTCTCATCACTAATTGGCTATTGACAGAATAAAGTGGGTACAGTGAATATCAAACATCCAAAATGATTGTTCTTTATGTTTTTTAGTTTGTTTGTGGTATTGCTTTTGTTTTTGTTTTTTGTTTTTTTTTTCTCTTTTTTCTTTTTCTTTTTTTTTTTTTTTTTGCTGTTTTTCTTTTCTTCTTTTAACTTTTTTTGTCAGTTTCAGCCAACTCTGTTCAGTCAATCAAAAGTTAAAAACCACTGAGAATATAAATAAGTGTATTTGACTTCAATAATGATATTCATTTATTCATTTTCAGCCAAATTGTTTAATGCAATCCTTAATAATGTGGCTGTTATTCGTCATGATTTGCACAGTCTTGTAAACGACCTAATACCAGGTTGTGTAGATTCTTTTAACACAAGATTAGCGTGTTTCAGGTTTTAGTCGAAACTGTACAAGCCACAGTTCCGCTCCACAAAGAAAAAAAGAAACGAAAACGAAGCTCAGAATTAACACGTATGACTGTCTTTATTAATGACAATTTCTCTCTTAGTTCATCCCATTTGTTGTCATGCAGTGAATATCCAACGTCCTAAAATGAATTAGTTGCTGTTTCTTGAATGGAAATAAATGTTTTTTCCCTTTCATCACAATATTTATTTATTTATTTATTTATTTATCTATTTATTTTCTATGAAAGTTGCAAATGCAATCTTTGATTGGGCGAAAAATAAATAAATGTTTTTCATGTTCCTCTGAACGCGATAAAATTGATGCTTATCCTAGTAAGGCACAAGGCAAATCAGAAATTTCTTTTGCTCCTCTAAATGACATTTTATGAAATAATAAGCAAACTTAGATTTGTTGTTGATTTGCTAAAATAGAATAAAGGGTTTAAAAGTTCACGACAGATTGGCTCTGAAATTGAAAAAATACCTTCAAAAAGCAAGCATATCCGAATGGATGACGAAGGAAAAAACTACCCTGATTCAAAAGGACCCTGCAAAGAAGAACCATTCCCAGTAACTATAGACCAATAAGGTGTCTACGTTTGATGTGAGAAATCCTCACAGCACAGATTTATTACTTGTTTGTATGCCACAGAATATTTTCGGAAGGACAGAAAGGATGCCACAAGGAAACAAGAGGAACAAGGGATTTACTGTACATTGATCAGTATATCCTCAAGAAGAGCAAAGCGAGGGGGAAAAATGTAGCCACGGCGTAGATTGACAACAAAAATGTAAATGATATAGTCCCATAATCCTAGATAATAGAATATTTGCAAATGTACAAAATATCCGACAAAATCCTAAAATTCATCAGAGAAGCCATGAAAAACTGGAGAATGGAATTAACAACAGGAGTACAAATCTTGGCAGAAGTGAAAATCCAGAAAAGCATCTTCCACAGAGACTCACTCTCGCCACTCAATTACATACTAAAGTATAGTAGAGGGCCACAAATTTACAAAATCACAAGAAAAGATTAATCACCTAATGTTACTGGACGACATAAAGCAATTAGCAAAAAATAAAGAAGAACTGGAAATTTTATATAAACAATACAAATGTTCATCCAGGATATAGGAATGGAATTCTGGCATAGAAAAATATGCCATGCTGATAATGAAAAGTGGATAAAAGAAACAATGGAAAGAATAGAACTACAAAATCAGGAAAGCATCAGAACGCTTGAAGGGGAGGAAAATTCCAAGAACTTGGAAATATTGGAAGCGGACACCATTTGATAAGTGGAGATGAACGAAAAAAATTATGAAAGAGTATCGCAGACGAACGAGAAAACTTCTCTGCAGCAAGAATCTTGTCAAAGGGATAAATAGCTGAGCTGTCCCCCTTGTAAGATGCTCGGGACCATTCTTGAAAGGGACAAGAGAAGAACTCAGACAGATGGAACAGAGTACAAGAAAATGAATGTCGATGTATCATGTCTTTCATCCTAGAAATGATATATACAGACTATATATGTAAAGAAAAGGAGGAAAAAGGCACGCTAACATTGAAAATAGCGTCGATGCATCAATACGAAGACTCGAAGACAATTTTTTTTTTTTTAAAGCAAAGAAAAACTAATTACAGCGACTAGAAACAACACAGGCAGTATAATGATCAACAGAACAACATCAAGAAAAAGAAATGGAAAGAAAAACAACTGTATGGATATTTCAAGCGACAAACCGACAAAATCTCTCACAAGAAGACATGGACATGGCCATGGGAGGAAAACCTTAGGAAAAAAACTGAATCTCTTCTAATAGCAGCACAAAACAACGCCATAAGGAACAACTATGTTAAAGCGAAAATATATATGATACAACTGGATAGCAAGTGTATATTATGTGATGATAGAGACGAAACGATTAATCACATAATAAGTGAATGCAGCAATTTAGAGAAAACAGGATACAAGACTAGACACGACTAGGTGGGGAAAGTGATCCACTGAGAATTGTGCAAGAAATTTAAATTTGACCATACTATCCAATGCTATATGCACAAACAAGAATCCGTCCTGAAGAATGAGACGCACAAAATGTTCTAGGATTTTGAGATACAAACAGATCACCTAATCTCGGCCAGACGACCACACCTAGTGAGAGTTAACAACAAAAAGGAAACCAGCCGACTAGAAGATTTTGCCATTTCGGCGGACCACAGAATGAAAACCAAAGAAAATGAAAAGAAATACAAGTACTTGGACCTTACCAGAGAACTAAAAAAAGCTATAAACATGAAGGTGACGGTGATACCAGTTGTAATTGGAGCACTTGAAACGATCCCCAAAGACTTGGTGGGCGGTTGGAAGAGTTAGAAATCGGAGGACTAGCCGAAACCATCTAAACTACAGTATTGTTAAGATCGGCCATAATACTGAGAAGAGTCCTGGGGGCCTATGGAGACACACTATCACTCGAATTCAAGGGAAAAACCATCAGCTAACTCTGGGGTGAAAAACTTGCAAGGAGGAATAATAATAATAACTGATGACAGTTGATAAGACGATTTCATATTGTTTCTGCTTTTATTTGTTAAACTGAATACGTGATTCTTTTTTCGCTGCTTCATTTGTTTTGAATTTTTCATACTTTGTTTCGTTTGTTTGTTACTTAATGGCATATCAATCTTCTCGGGTTATTTGATGCCAAATCAATCCGTTTAGAAGGACAGTAGTGGTACTATTTAACCCATAATTGGGATGATAAAAGGATTCATACCTTTCCCCAAGGGTATTTGTCCGAAAGTGAACATTCACGGGGACATTCACACTTTGTTAAGATTCCTTCTATTTTCATTATTTGTTCTTGTTTGTTTATTCTGTCCGACTGTTTTGTTGGCATTTCTTTTTCTTTTCTTTTCTTTTCTTTTTTTTTTTTTTTTTTCATCTCTCATGCTAATTTGTGTTTGCTGCTGTTTCTACTACTACTATTACTACTACTACAACAAATAATAAAAATGAGTTGGAAATCGGAGGACGAGTTGAGACCATCCAATCTACGGTATTAAGATCGGTCACAATACTGAGAAGAGTCCTGGAGGCCTGAGGAGACTTGCAGTCACTGAGATTCCAATAAAAGACCATCAGCCAACGCTGGTATGGAAAACTCGCTAGGAATAATAATAATAATAATAATAATAATACTTGAGACAAAACTCAATAGCAGAAACCTTATCAAAGGAATAAATACTTGGGCTGTACCCCTCGTTAGATACTCGGAACCCTTTCTCAAGTGGACCAGAGATGAACTTAGACAAATGGATCAAAGAACTAGAAAACTAATGACCATGCACCAGGCATTATATCCCAGAGACGACCTGGACAGACTATATGTACCAAGAAAAGAAGGAGGAAGAGGACTTACCAGCATCAAAGACAGCGTTGACACATCCATACAACGACTCGAAGACTACATAGAAAAACACGAACGAGGACTGATTACGGCCATCAGAAACAATACTGACAACACGATAGATAACAGGATGACAAAAACTAGGAAACAAAAATGGGAAGAAAAACAACTCCATGGGCGTTTTAAACGACTAATAAACAACATCTCACACGACAAAACCTGGACATGGCTAAGAAAAGGCAACGTTAACAGAGAAACAGAATCTCTCTTAATGGCAGCTCAAAACAGCGCCATAAGAACCAATCATATCAAAGCGAGGATAGATAAGACGCAACAAAATAGCAAGTGCAGACTATGCAGTGACAGAGATGAAACCATCAATCACATAATAAGCGAATGCAGCAAATTGGCACAGAAGGAATACAAGGCTAGACACGATTGGGTGGGCAAGGTGATCCACTGGGAAATGTGCAAGAAATTTAAATTTAACCATGCCGACAAATGGTATATGCACAACCCAGCACCTGTCCTAGAAAATGACACGCACAAACTCCTGTGGGACTTTAATATACAAACGGATCACCCAATCTCGGCCCGAAGACCAGACCTTATAATAATCAGAAAAAAAAAAGAAAATCTGCAACGTTGTCGCCTTTGCTGTCCCGGCAGACCTCAGAATAAAACTGAAACAATGTGAAAAGAGAGATAAGTACCTTGACCTTGCTAGAGAATTGAAAAAACTATGGAACATGAAGGTGACAATGATACCAATTGTGATTGGTGCTTTTGGCACGGTAACTAAAGGATTATTAAAGGGCCTGGAAGTTGGTGGCCGAGTGGAGACCATCCAAACAACAGCATTACTGAAAACTGCCATATACTGAGAAGAGTCCTGGAAACTTGAGGAGACTTGCTGTCACTTAATCTCCAGTGAAAACCATCAGCTTACGCTGATGTGAAAAACTCCAATGAGTAATAATAATAATAATAATAATAATAAAGCTATGATAGCTGTAAATATGGTCAACGTGTAGCTGAGAATTTAATTAGTTATCTAAGTGAAACCTTACGTATTGAAACACGTGAATTTCTTGAATTAGCCAAGCATTCAACTCGAATCGGTCAAGTAAAACTTTACAGTATTTGGACAAAAGGCAGCCTGACGAAGGAAAAGCAGATTGAAACCTCGATCGTCTTCTTCTCTTTATGCTGGTTACCTATTTGCAATTTGTCTAAACCAGGTGTGGTAGACGTTGCTCAAATTTCAGGCGGCCATTATTGTTTGTGATGCTAAAGAATCTATTAGCAGGAACTGAGCAGGTCGGCCCAAACTAAATCTGGACAAAGTTATTATGAATAAATAATTATGTTTGATCTCAATAGTTGGTTTCAAAAGTGGGTAGGATCCGGGTAAGAGGTACCAGGTGAGTGGGATGAAACATGAAATGAGAAAGGGTTGAATTAGAAAATTAGATACTTGATGACTGAGTGAACGAGAGAGAGA
>CAUZXS010005229.1:0-30000 GCA_963585895.1 Sepioteuthis lessoniana | reverse complement strand
TCCAATCTAATATCAATAATTATATGGTTTCAGGTAATTTTTTCTATTTAATAAAATTATTTGACTGGACACACTTATATGATATTAAGTAACTAATAATAATCCTTAGGAAACAGAGCTTCAAGTAACAATTCTTGATACATATGATTTACAGGAAGTTGCTCTCAAGTATTCTTATAAAATATCATACAGTTCTCTTTGACCCAAACAGATACAACCCCTCTGGGTCAGACTGGACCTGAAAGTAATGGAAATGAAGGAATACTCCACACTTCCCAAAGCTCCAGAAAGGAAACCTCACCATCAAATACTGTTTAGTGTCATAGGACACTTCCTTTTGCGGTGAGAAGACTTACCCCTCAGCAGTAAACAAGGTCAGCATATTCTGAGCCTCGCCGACAGACGAAAAATGATAATTATTTACAGTGTTTCATTTATTAACAAATCAAAGATAATATTAATTAGTATTAATCAATATTAATTAGTATTAATTAGTATTTTGCTGGCAGGACTGACATACCGAAGGGATTCATAGAATAAGCGCCTTTCGTGGTGTAATGGTTAGCGAGCAAGGCTCACAGGTGATTGTGAGTGAATTTGATTCTTATTGGGTTTCCCATACTTCATTCAGACCTGGTACTAAATAAAGTTTTGTAAATAACAAAATCTTTGAATGAGACTTGTCTTTTGAGTAATTTTGCATTTGTCATTTTTGGCTCTCTGCTTTGGAGTTATTTTATTAAACAGAAAGTTCTAAAATGGAGAATTTTATCCCCCCCTCAAACGTCCAGGGATAAAGTATCAAAAACTGGGGGGCGGCAGTTTTCACGGTTCAATAACAAAATTCGAAAGATCGGAATATATATTGACCTACATGTACAGAAGAAAACAACAAGGATAAACTTATTCGTCCAAATTACTCACGATCAAATAATAATGTTTCTTTTCAGAACATTAAACAACTTTAAGAAATTGACTAAACTGATTTGACTGATCAAAATAAGACTCATTATATTCGTTGAAATTGTTCAAAAAATAAATACAACACTTCATGTTATATTTAAACCAAGTAGTTCCCAAATTTTTCTTTCATAGAACGCTCTTTCGAAGCCAAAGTCTTTTTTATACATTTTATGCATAAGTCCAAAAGGTATTTAAAATGCATTTAAAAAAGATATTTGTTCCTTTTAGGTTATAAACATTATTTAAAATGCAGTACAGAACTAAGTGGGGTGTCCCCGTGGCGGGGGGACTAACATACGGGACTGCGACTTTCTAATTGGTGAATTCGAACTCCAGTCATACAGTTGCGTTCACTTTTGGACTAATACCCTCGGGAAAAGTATGAACCTCATTACCCACCTCAGCTATGGGTTAAATAGTACACTTTTGTTCTTCTACGATAATAGCTTTGACATTAAATAATCCATGAAGGTTGGTATGCCATTAAACAAAGAAATTGAAACCAAACCAAAACAGTACTATACCGATTACTTGTGAGTAATGAGTTTTATCATCATTTTTTACGGCCCATACAAAAAAGTGGAACTCGAATGTTGTAATGGCAAAGAAGTTAAGCTAGCAAATGATTCTTAGTGGGTTCGAATCTTACTGGAAGCAACATACTTGCGCCAAACTAAGTCAAGTTATATGCTTTTCTTCACTGATAATTTGTTGAGTTACACAGGCAGTTCTGAAATGGTAAAAATTTACTGCAAACCTTCAGGGATTGGCATGTGGGTATCTTGTCTCAGAGTTTAATGAATTTAAGGGCCGTTTACATCCTGATAGAAATTGACACCAAAGATTTTGGGTTTTTTTTTTTTTTTTAGTGAGCAGACATTAAATCAAAAAAGAAGTCTTTTTGTTTTCTAATATTTACAATTTGATGATAACAAATCCTGATTAACAACGGGATATTTTTTAAGTATGGATTGACATATCTGTTTGTCTATGGGTTATTAGTCGTGTCGACGAGTTGGTAGGAGCATCGAGCGACTGAAATCTTTGAAATCTTCCTAGTAAACGCTCAAGAAGAAGACAAAGTGAAAATGCGAAGGTAGAGTACTGATATAAAAAAAATTAGAGAGAGAGAAAGAGATATGAAGTAATGTAGTCTGCTCGTGAAAAAAAAATCACTGATATTTATTAAGTTCTAAACGTTAACATAACAATAGAATTTCTCATTATTTTATAATGAAACCATGTTACATGGTTGATATATATGTGTGTGTGTGTGTGTGTGTGTGCAAATATGTCTTATTGAATGTGACCGATAAGGAATGTTATATGAATTCAACTTTTCTTATTTCATTACAAGAGAAGGTGTATTAAGAATTTGAGGCGTGGATGAATTCTTCATGGTTTTTATTTTGGGTTCAAGCGTTTTCGCCCGTTTTCTAACCATTTTCAAAACAAGAATGAAACTTAGGTGTTTAAATTACGTCATTAAATCAAGGAGATATATTCGTTTAATTGTTTCTATGACAACTTCTCAAGTTAGGGACATTGTCATTTCGAAATAGTTTGGGTCTATTTATTAATTATTAAAACTATTTAAAGTACCACTTTTCGAATTGAACGATATCTATTGTGGGTTTTCTTATTTTTATGATTAAGACCTCAGGTAGATGTGAGACGTTTTTGTAACAAATATTATATTCAGTGGCAGATCTAGACCACATAAAGTTTGGGAAAATCTTTATTATAATGGGGGGGGGCTGCAACCGATACTACGTCACCACTAACATCACAATTCCCTTAGTCATTTACGTTGTATTCTCAATTATTACTTGATAATCATTATCTAATCTTTATTATCATCATACTTACTGAAGATGTCTCTATCAGACTAGTCGACTGGGGCTGTAGAATGATACACCGACTGCATCTCTGTAGAGAAGGTAAGACTTCCTCCACGTGTGTTCTGGATATGACACTGATCAATCTGATGGTGAGGCTTCAGTTCTAGAGCTTTCGGGAATGTAAAATACCACTACATTGTCATTACTCTCAGGTCCACTCTGTCCCGGAGTGGGGGTGCCTCCTAAGACTCCATCTACAAGTCAAAAAGAAATTTGTAATCATTTTCTAAACTTGAAATCATTTAACAGTGTGCAAACAAATCACTAATGTTAAATTGAACTATTAGTATTTCATAGCTAGTCTTGGAACCATTTAACTGTGTGCAAACAAATCAGTTCTGACTCGTTTAAAAATGTTACCTACAAACTGTTCGTTCATAAATCATATATTTAATATCTATGTATAAACAGGATTTGTTCTTAAATGACCATAAAACACAACCTATGTAATTTACAAAGCGCTTTGCTTTGATGTGGCACAAGGCCGAATGAATGGGGCGCCCAATGAGACTCGAACTCACTCGTGTAGGTCTGCTAGTCTAGCTTGCTAACCGTTACACCACCAGAAGTGCCCACAACCTATGTAATTTACAAAGCGCTTTGCTTTGATGTGGCACAAGGCCGAATGAATGGGGCGCCCAATGTTGTCTCTATTAAAGTGTGAGTGAATTAAATAGCATTAAAGTCTGCAAAACATACAGGCTCAACATTTACATAAATGACCTTTGATTAGTCATTGTTTAACGGAAATTATATTTAGTTTTGTCGTATTACGAATGTTTAAAAATTAGATTAATTTAGAATCTTATATTTTGGTTTAATACAACACTTTAATAGAAGAGATACATTATTCGTCATTTTCGTTTAGTGGGGTCTGCATCCCTGCAGTCTTTATATTCAAGCCACCACTAATTGTATCGGATACGAGTGTTATGAGTTATTATGAATATAATATTAGGAGAATTTTTTTAATTTGATTTTTTTGGAAATCTTGCTTAATCCATAATCTGTATATGTTGTATATGTTCGTGTATCGTAGGATTTTCAGAAGCTTAAATTTTAACTGAATATTATGGGGTTGCATCATACGCGAAGTACAAACTTTGTGTACGTAAATAGTTGGTCAAGGGCTAGGCCTAGGTCAAGTGGTAGCTGTAAAAGGTCTCAATTTAGGTCTCAGAAAGTCGCATGATACGCGATTAAATACATAAACACATGCAATCTACGAAGACCATTTAAAAAGATGAATTTTGACTAAGTGGTTGGCAATAGGAAGCACCGTTTTCAGTTGCACCTCTTTCAAGGAAACCAATCATGAGTTCTTTCATATTCAAGAACACTGTCAGCATGACCTTCTTTTCTACAGCTACGCCTGGAACTTTTTCTTTTCCGGAAAGTCAGTGAGTTTCCACTCTATTGTCTGTTTTTCGAATTAGGCTCGCAGTGGCAAACATATGTTTTGCCCCTTTGTAGATATTTTTTTACTAAAACATGTTTCTACATTCACATCACAAATTCTTCCGTACATTTCTCCTGGTTTGTACTGTATAGCCACTAAAAACTTGATGACGGACTTCTGTTCAAGCCTAAATCACTCTGTTTGATTTGGCGTTATTTTGAATAGTCTCAAAACAAATATTTTTACGAGATTAAAATAATTGTTTCAATAGATCAATTCCAAACAAGTTTATATTTATGTAAAAAAAATTCTGAAAAAATGTATTTGGTCTTTTTAAAAAGTTCCTTTTATTTATTGAAAGACCATCGTGTACATGTGTGCATATGGAGGGGGTAAGTTTGTTTAAAAAAATGAATTAAGTAAGTAAATATCGTTCCTTTTTATTTCTTTTATCAAATAATGTTATGTGACTAAATCGACTGATATATTTAATTTAATGACTTAATTCAAATTTTTGCTTCATCAATTGGAGGCCCAAAAAACAGTCAATTCATCAGAAACAAGACCCATTTCTTTTTGTTCTTGTTTTTGACAATGACCAGATAATGTTTTCTTAATTTTCTTTGACGAGCTTTATTGAAATTCATTTCTTTTTATTAGACTATCTCTCCCCCCCCCACCTTACGTCATTCTTTCTTTGCAATATTTCAGTGTATAGGGAACATGATGCTTTGGTCTTTTTTTAAGGACGGAAGGAAGGAAGGAAGAAAGTACCTTTTAAATTTCAACTTTATCTTTTGGTTCCATACGGTTATAATGTGACGAAGAAATGTCTTCGTGGACCATTAGAAAAACAGCCGCACCCCCAAGCGAAGGTGTTGAAATGTATTAGTCATTTCGGTGGTCGATAAGTTCAAAGTCGGTAATCATGTCCAATGAATGTTTTTAGTATTTGTTTCGGCGATATCGGCTTGCTAGCAGTAGATATGGCTAGGTATCAGGCTACAAGACATAGAACATGTGCTCTCTGTTAGCAGCCGCGAGAAAGAGGGTCCATTCAGTGCTACAGTGGAGGTTGAAGTGAGTTAGAATTTCTCTTTTACGCAGAGAAAGTTCTTTCTTTTGGCATGCACCGCTCCTACTTCCCATAAGAGGCCTCTCGGAACCGCTACCCTTGATTTCTCTTCATTTTACATTCATTTTTATTCTTTTTATCAATTTCCACAGGGTACAGGGTACCAATCTTGGTAATAGAATTAAGAGCCCTATAATCCCCCCCACATACTCACTATGCGTCTGGTCCTTTATGACCATGTGTAGAGGTGCTGACTGTTTGCTACCTGATGATCGGATGATCTATCAGCTGCTAAAATTTCAATTTTGCGGCTTCCAACTGGTCACACTTATAAATTAAGGATCTATTCACAACACGCAGAGTAAACATAAGTGGACCCTGACTTTCATCGGCAGTAGTGATCAAAATAACATATACATGCGCACCCCTGTCAACGAAATGCCGCTTCTTCCTGTCGGCTAACTTGTTTCCCTGACGTTTATGGGCGGACGACGATACACAAGAAGTAAGTTTCGAACCGAATTGCCAATGTTTCCAAAATACTGCATCTCTAAGTCACCCTTTTATACTATTCGAGGAATGACTTCAACTCAACCCCCGCTGGAAGATCAGTTGTTCTACTTTGGTTGCCAGTTTATCAAAGTGAGCCTTCAACTTTTGTTAGTCGCCCACTTACTTAGCAAGGAGGCTGGTTCAGTTCTCCCGAACTCCGGACACGGTGCTTCTGTTAGTGGACAATATGTTGGCAATGTGGTCAGTGACTGCAACCAGCTGATTCACTGGAGCGGTTTTGTTCTGTGTCATCAGAGCGATCTTGTAATTGGTCAGGATTTTCAACAGGAATGTGTTGATTACAATTCTGCCTTAGATGTTTCCTGCAACTAGTTTTTGCACAGTTCTTAGGAAGTGGGACGGAGCACTATTTGCAAATCTAGAAGTTGGGAAATACGTTTGTGATTCGAGACAGTCGAGCATGCAATTTTAATGTCTCTTGGCTTGTCTTTCGAGGATGATATGATGATGGCTCTCACCTCGGTTAATACTTCTTGGGACAACGAAAAGATTAGCGTATTTATCGGTTTGAGCTGTAACACCATGCGATTTAAAGTAAACCTCCAATCGAGTGAAGTATGATTGGGGATCATTTTTATTATACCCTGGTGTAGCCATCATAACTGTTTTTAAGAGGGCCATATTGGATTGGCACAAATGAATCGTGACAAATAAGGAAAAACCTTTTTTTTTTTTTTTTTAGAGAGAGAGAGAGAGGGAGAGAGAGAGATGTTAAGATAAATAGCTCATAAAAAAATGCCAATTATGTCGGAGCCACCCAATTTGTTGAGTTACTTTTACATTCTTGATACCCAATCGAAGGATAAGAAAGGACATTCCATAGTATTAATGTACCATTTATTAACTCAGCATGTAACAATTAATGTAACAATTGCTTAACAAACAAAAAGACAAAAAGGTCAATTCTTGGCGTACTTATTCGTTATGTGATTTTCTTACCGATCAGTAAAAGTCTGATTGTGTCATGTTTTATTAATCTTAAAGTTCCAAGCTTGTCACTCTTCTAGTCTCTCTAACAGTTCTCTGCGAGTGTTTTGGGAGTCTCTTGTCACCTGACCTGTTTTTGGCGGCAAACATGCCTTCGCTGCTGCTAATATATTACCACAAAGACATAGTTTTCTTAATTTTTTTTCCAACAAGGGAAACTCTAGGTTTTTTTTCTTTTTTTTTTTTGTTGTTGGTTATTACTGCCATCAGTTTATCTAGGTTCTTATTTCTTAGAGGATGTCTTTTACGTTAACCATTTCTCGTTTGTATGTATTTACCCAACCCCTCCGTCACAGAGATGTGACACAATTTCATTTTTTAAACAGAGTACTGCTGGCTTTATTTTAGAGTTTTCCTAATCCTAGACCTTTTACATAATCCAGGCCAATGAACTCAGTCTGTCCTACTATTTAACCATTGCTGGGTGGAGAACAGATGGACTCATGCCTTTTCCTAGTGTGTTTGCGCAAAGTAAAAAGTAAACAACCTCGTCCGGGATTTGAACTCAGGTCACCGATTCCATTTGCTACAGCGATAACCGTTACGCTAAGCACATCCTCCTGTTTCTACGTGCCTGAGTCAGTGCATATTCGTTGAAGGCAGTGAA
Source organism: Sepioteuthis lessoniana (assembly GCA_963585895.1). Lineage (NCBI taxonomy): Eukaryota > Metazoa > Mollusca > Cephalopoda > Myopsida > Loliginidae > Sepioteuthis > Sepioteuthis lessoniana. Next base: position 22,495 of record CAUZXS010005229.1, on the reverse strand, counting down.
AGATTCTTTTAGTTTTGTTTTTTGTTTGTTTTTGCTTTTTTTTTTTTTTCGTTTGTTTTTGTTTTTTGTTGTTTTTTTTCCTTTGCTTTTCGGGGGGGGGTTCTTTTCTTTTGTTTATTTGTATTTCATTTTAATTTTTTTTTTTTTTTATTGTTTGGGCAGCTGGAGCTGGAATTTACTTAACATTCGTTAGTTGTTGGTTTCTACTAAACAAATCTACTGAATCTGTGTTTTGTTCTGCCATCTGTTTTTCTACTTCCATCTTGAAAGGGGAGGATGGTCTAATCAAGTTCATGTGATCTAATAATAAACCGTGAAAAGACTCCCGATTTAGAGTTTCACGCTGACGATCCTTATATGAGCTAGTATTCAATACGATTAGCTTTTATATCCTATTTTATACTTGAATATAGTTATATTATTCAGCATTATCGTGCGTAGGGCACGGCAAAGATTTTACAAATTAAAAAAGCTTTTAGCGTAAAATTTTAATCATAATTGCATATCTATAATTGCATATCTTTCTAAAGTTGCTTAAAATGTTCCAAACCTTAACGAGAAAGAAGAACCATAACTGAACATTTTTGTTGTGGCAACACACAACCAATTCTGATAGAATTTTAAAAAAAACTAATTCAGATTTCATTCTTAATTTTTAATCAGGTGAATCCTATATATACATAAGCATAAGATCAAGTTGTTGAATTGATTTTTATCAAAAATATCATATAAAATTAATCATCGAGAAATTCGATCAAACTGAAATGATTTTTTTTTTTTTGAGTGGAGGGGTGGGGATAGCATTCGAATCTGTTCATCTAAAAAGTCGAGGTCAAAGGTTTTAAAAGGTTTTTTTTCTTGCACTTGGCAAAATTTATTCTAATTTAATTTTTTTTTTTCGTAAACTTAAGAATAAATATTTAAAGAAATTAAAATTTGGGCGCCTACAATGGTGCGAGAATTGGTAGCTAATGTAAGTTCGAATCTCTTCTTTTCTTTCTTTTTTTTAACTGGTATAGCCACACTAGTTGGCTCATTTTATGCCGAATCATTTTTGTTGTTTTTAGCGCTCATTTCTTTGCATTCACATGACTTCAATTCAATATTTTGATCACTTGCTGCTTACAAAGTGTTTAAAGTATTTAATATTAATAATTCTATTGATCAAGTATTCCTATCTAATACAAATAATTTGCACACAGCTGTATGATTTCAAATAACTAATAATGATAAAAATTCTTTGTAAATGACTGAACAGTTCAAGTTGGTGAGTTGATTGGTAGGTAGGTTGGTTGTGTTTTACGGTATATCAACCCTTATATGTTATTCAATACCAAATCCTATATATATATATATTTGTGTGTGTGTGTGTGTGTGTGGGCTATTTGTTAACGAATAGTTTGTTGGTAAAAATTTCTAAGGAGCCAGAGTTCATTTATTTGCACACAGCTAAATGGTTTTACGTATTGTTATCTGACACTAATAGTGTTACTTTTTCTGTCTTCTCCATTCCTAATGACGAATATGAGAATTTCGTCAATGCCCTCTTAGAAGAAGTAGCAGAATGCATACCAACTAAACAAAGAGAAAAAGGCGTGTAGACGTGAAAACTGCCTCCAAATGCCAGAGGGAAGAACCCAACCAATATCAATGCCCTGAAACTTAAAAAGGCACAAAATGAATTTGCTAACATATACCTAAAAGAACAAACAGAATAAATACAAAATCAAATCGATAAGATTAGAGACTCGGTTGAAGATAGACAATCTTGGATAGCATGGCAAATGGTAAACGAAATTAGCAGAAGGAAGAGCACAGCGAAAACTAAACTGAAAGCTACGAGCCAACAAGAACGAATACAACTATGAAAACAACATTTCGAGAATTTACTCGGAAACCCTCCGAAAGTTACACATGAACCAATCACGAGAATTATTAGTAAACAATTAGACATCATACTAGGACCGTTTACGCAAGAAGAACTCGACTCAGTACCAAGAAAAATTAAAAATAGAAAAACAGCGGGGCTTGATGAAATACGCCAGAAGTATGGAAGACCAGGGAATTCGACGACATACTGCTCTAATACAGTAATGCCGTATATAATCAAAACACAATAGACAGATGGACAAAGAGATGCATCCTCCTCTTCCTTAAAAAGGGCTACCTCGGAATAGCCAAGAATTACCGAGGTATAACCCTTTTATCCATAACGGCCAAGATATACAATGTCCAACTACGCAACCGCATAGAACCGAAAATTGAGAACATACTTAGGAAGAAACAAAATGGCTTCCAGAGAAATAGATCCACCACGTCACAAATTTTAACTATCCGTTGAAGGTGTACGTGTAAAAAACCTTGAGGCAACAATATTATTTGTCGACTTCGCCAAGGCCTTTGAATCTATACACAGAAAAAAGATGGAGCAAATATTACTCGCCTACGGCCAACCCAAAGAAACCGTCACAGCCATAATGATGCTATATAGAAACACAAAAGTAAAAGTCTGCTCTCCGGATGGAGACGCAGACTACTTCGACATTGTAGCAGGTGTACTGCAAAGAGACACATTAGCCCCATACCTATTTGTCATCTGTCTAGACGAGGTGCTTCGAACGTCTATTGATAAAATGAAAGACAACGGTTTAAAGCTAACAAAGGAAAGAATCAGAAGATACCCCATACAAACAATTACGAACCCAGACTACGCTGATGACCTAGCGCTTCTGGAAAATACACCCGCCCAAGCCGAAACTCTGCTACATAGTCTGGAACGAGCAGCTGCAGGCCTAGGCCTCCATGTCAATGCACACAAGACGGAATATATGTGCTTTGATCAAAGAAGCGACATCCCCACTCTAAACAGTAGCTCTCTGAAACTAGTAGACAAGTTCACCTACCATGTAAGCTTGGTCTTATCAACCGAGACAGACATCAACATGCAACTAGCAAAGGCCTGGACAGCTATCGATAAGCAATCGGTCATGTAGGAAGTCAGATCTGACCAAAAAAATAAAACGCAGTTTTTTTCCAGGCAGCGGTCGTATTGATACTGCTGTTTGGATGCACTACATGGATGCTAACTAAACGTATAGAGAAAAAGCTTGACTGCAACTACACAAGAATGCTGCAGGCAATACTGAACAAGTTAAATGGTTCCAAGTCTTGCTATGTAATACTAATAAATCAATTTAACAGTCACAGATAGTTTAGTGTCATATCCAGAACACTTGACGGGGAGGGGTCTTATCCCTGTGCAGCGATGCAACTGACTGAATTGCAGTTTTATTTATTTAACTCATAGATGCGATCGTAACAGGTACTACGACACCGAGTCAGAGTGGACCTGGTAGTAATGGTAATGAAGATGTTTCTCACACTCTAGGTCTGGAGTCTCATCATCAAATGGAATTTAGTGCTTAATGCAGAACACTCGTTAAGCAGAAAGATAAGTTTAAAACATAATAAATTTTTGAGTAATTTTTAAAAATATTTTAATAAGTATTTGAAAGTTAGAATCTGATGTCTATTTGGCTAGTTTGATTTGTTTTGTTTTCTTTTGCTTTGTTTAATGGCATATCAATCTTTTTGGGTTATTTAATTCCAAAGCCATCTTTGTAGACGGACAGCAGTGATACTATTCAACATATAGCTGCGGGAATAAGAAGGTTCATGCCTTTCCCAAGGGTATTAGTCCGAAAGTGAATGTAATAGCGCGACTGAGAATCAAACTTGCAATCCAGCACATTCACCACTACTTCTCCTCTTTGGGTTTCAAGACGTAGTATATATATATATATATATATATACACACACACACATCCTCTGAATATATTTTTTTTTTTCATATTTCATGTGTGTGTGTGTGTGTGTGTGTGATTAGCCATAGCGATAATGAAGAATTGTGTTAATATAGATATGACGATCATTGCTTTATTGCTGTCGTTTTTCTTTCTTTTTTTTCTATCTCTCCCTCTCTCTCTCTCTCTCTCTTTTGTTCCCGCTTCTTTATTGACAATCGACTATGGAGATTTCAACATTAAAAGAAAAGAAATTCTTAAATAGCTTAAATCATCAATGCCCTTTGGATAAAAGAAAATGGATGCATCAGGAGAGAAGAAAAAAAAGAAACCTCCAGTTCTCCAGCTTTAACTCTTTTATGTCACATAAAACATTCAATTTCTAAAACCAAAGAAAGAAAGAAAGAAAGAAAGAAAGAAAGAACAAGAAAAATTGATGAACTTGACTCGTTAGCCAAAACAACGTTTCCGGGTATTGTGTTGGTACTTCCGAGTACATGTGAGAGCCAAGCCAATAAACGTCTCTTCCGTAACCACGGCAACAACCACCAAAACAAATTTTATCTCTTCAATGTGATCACTTCAATGAAATTGCAAATACACAGAACGTCTTTCCAAAACGAATGTCTGGATTTTTCTTCATCACATTTCAGAAATATTTTTGGTTTCGTTTCGCCGATTCGAACAACTGTTTTTACCTGAAACCAAAATTGAAAGAAGATAGAAATTCATGTTACCATGTACCCAATGCACAAAATATGCCGGGCTTTCGACAGACGCGACCCAGCCGATAAGATCACAGATATACTTCTGCAGAAACAACTAGAACAAATTGACAAAGCGCAAAGATGTTTCGCAAAAGAAATAACGGCCCAACAGAATCTGACAAAACGTCGTTTCGACGACAAAGTTTTGCGTACCGAAAATGGCTATGCGAAGCTGTGGGAAAGCAAAAATATGACAAATATCTGGCTGGAGTTGAACCAAGATATGTCCTCTTATAGCCCGACTGAATCGAGAGGAGGTCGTAAGAGCAGTCAGAAAAAAAATAAATGTATGTTAGTGCGTGGAAAGACGGAGTTGGGGACTAGCAGCACCGGAGGCGGTTACAAAGACAAAGATTCTACAGCGCCAAAGACGACAGAAACTGTAAGATCAAACACAAGTGGACATAAACCCAAATTTCAACGAAATGTGACTTTTTTAAATTCAAGAACGTTACCAGTTGATCTGGGGGATAATCCGAAGGTCACACCAATCCGACCTTCACGAAATGAAATGAAAAATACTGAGTATTACGGTCCGAGTAAAGTTGTATCTTGGCGTTCGGGTCATTCTGCCTCTGCCACAGCTGGAAAGCACCGGAGACAAAACTGTTTACAAAGTCACTGCTGGGGAAGCAAGTTTTTCTCAAATCGACGAACACCGAGACGACACAACGAATACAGAAGATACAGTAAAATTGGCTCTCCAACCAAAAATTTCCTGGGTGGAGTCGATGTCAGTGAATGTTTTGCAAACATCTCCCTCAACAGAAATTCGGAAAATTACGAAACAAAAATCAGAGACTTTTGTGACTCTTTAAAAAATTTAATCATAACATCTACCTCTGATAATTGATGGAACGTTTAATTAAAAAATAACTGATTTACGATTTTTGAAACGAGAGATTATTTTAAAAAATACAAAACAATATTAGTGTTGATTAATATTTTATTTTTTTGGATCTCACTCGGAACGTCTATCTACGACAACATGGAATAACCACATTATCATAGACTGGCCTATGTATGTAGATTGATGCATATTTCGTTCGCTTTTTATTTTATATTTAAATGAAACTTTGTCTGCTATTAATTTTGTTTAGTATTGTTGTTTTTTTTTTTGTTTTTGTTTTTTTCATCGCAAATCATTCAGGTTGTTAATCTGCAACAACGAAAAAACAGGGCAGAAATAATAAAAGATAATTCAAAATCATATCTTTTTTTCCGCTTTAAGGAAGTCTAGTTAAATGCTCCAGCTGTTCTATTAACTGAGCAACGAAAAACTGTTTGTTTGCAAAAGCCCAAAATCAAACGCTTTCAATTCATTCTTTATTCTTTGGATGAGACATTTATTTTATTAGCATTTTTATTTTTTGATTGGTAGCATTTTCATTTCTAAAGGAATTGTTTTCTGATCTAAGTGACGAGACGGATACCGTCGAAGAAAGAGTACTCGGTGAGCCAACCAAGTTACGTTTCACTTCGCAGTAATACCTTTAAAAAGCGGGAGACCATCTCTAATTCTCACCTCCAGTTATGACAAATAATAGGGTGGACTGTTCTCTCTCGCCTTGTAGGTAGGCAAACCAATCAAGGAGAAGGAAAAATCTGAATTAAAAAATTAGTGTGCTTGGAAGTAACAACTTACAACAGAAACTGCAGCAGCAGCAGCATTGCTAATGAGCTGTGGTTTGCAGCATTATGTTCTACAAAGCGTCTACATGATATCAACAATTAATGATTGGTAGTGTCTCTCATTATTGTAGACGGACGATCCGAGTGAGTTAGGATTTTAACAACAAAAAAAAAAAAAAAAAAAAAAGTAAAAAGGAAAGAAAACACTAATCAGAATGAATAGTTGACAACGATTCACCAAAAGACAAATAAAAGATGTCTACCAGTATTTTTTTTTATCTGAATCAAAATATGTATGAACAAAAGGATTTATTCTATAAATAATATTTGGTAAGTTTTAATTTATTTGAAAAAAAATCCGTATTTACTCTGGTAGTAAATAAAACAAAATCTATCAAATGTTGTACGGAACTCTTTTTTAATATTGTTTCGGCTTAATCATTCTTCAGCCTTCGTCAAGTGTCCATCCCATTGGAAAAGAAGAAAAACTGCAGAGAGAAAAAGAAAAGGTGATAATTTCTATTCGAATCGACACCTTTTTAGTGCAGTTGAGGTTTAGTGACGATGATCACTCAAAATTAATTATTTATTCAATTATTTAATTTGTTATTTACCAATTTTGATTAAAGTCAATAACACCCAAAGTTACTGACAAAAAATAGATTTATATTCAAATTATTAAATTGTATAAAATTTAAAATGTTCCATATTTTTTATCCATTTGACGTCGTTACCCTTCTTTTTTTTTTTTTTTTTTTTTTTTTTTGGTCACATATTTTCATTTCCAAAATACTGTCCACAAATAAATACACCCAAACAAGTTTTGATAAATAAAATCACTTTTCTTCTAAACCAAAGATACCGGAATCTTATTATTTTATTCTCGGGAAACACTCGGAACGGATCTTATTAGGTATCATTTATTACTAAACTTTACAACACTGAATTTCTGTAACCAAAGATAAAATTGCATCAATATATATAAAGGAAAGCATTCAACTATTCTCCCACCAGCTGAGGATAAATAGTTGAGCAGACTGGGCTCTTTAACCTTGGTATAACAACTGGTCAAGGAGAATGAAAACTCGGAATTCAAACTTAAGTTGCGCTTAAAAGTTGACCATGTGCCATAAACTGTGAAAAAGGTTTGGGGTAAAGGCATGAAAGAAGAATACTTTCGAAATGCTATATATTCAATTTTTTCTCTCTTTTTTTTTTTTTTTTTTGACAGTTTTACAATGCGAAAGAGTTTGGCAATAAATAGTACCTAATAATACACGTTTTAACTGTACAAAGTTCCACTAAAAATGATAAAATCTGTGGTTTAAAATAAAATAAACTTTGCATATAAAATTGCTTGGGGTGTGCATATTTAAGGGGGATACTGTATTTTTAGGATAAAACAATTATAGCAATTTATAAATCATAAGCAATTATTTGGTAGAAGTGGTCGGTTGACTACAAACTATTCCTTGTTTGTTTTGTTTGTTTGTTTGTTTTTTTGTTTTGTGTTACTTGAAACATTTATTCAGTAATTTTAAAATACCAAAAACAAAAACAGAAATAATTTGCCGCGTAGATAAACTATCCTTTTTAACCCTTCCGAACTAAACAGATTAATCCTGCTAAAAGCTTTTAAATCCCCGTAAGAATTTTCATAATCTTTTCCCCAAATTGATGTTGTTTTTCAAGGGAATCAACATCAATGCATCTTAAAATTTTCAGTATTGATCTCTTTTCCGTATTATATTCAAAACTTTGTGTGTCAACAGAACAAATCAAGAAATACAATTACACTTATTTTGGCGGTACACAATCTCCCTGACTTTCTTTCCTCCGATCCACAATGAAAATGGTTGAAAGAAAACAAAGATTTTAAAACGATCAAAAATTATACAAATGTCTCGTACGAAAAATCCTATTTATATAATAATACTGGGTCTGGTCCTTTCACCTAACAGACCAACTCACAAATAAACTGATTTCGATTCTCACTGAGTGGCCTACCGCTGTAACCTTATGCCAGACATAACCTGGTTTGGTATTTGAATAGTTTTTCATGTGGCACAAATTTAGAAAATAATAATCGAAAGAAAAAAATTGTTGCACGTCAATCAGGAAATTTGGCATAACCACGATTATTTGGAAAAATACGCTGAATGTCTGAAGATGCGGATCTAACATTTTTTTAAATGGAGGTCCTCTGAAATAAATATTACTAAAAAAATGTGTGTAATTTTTAAACGTTTTTCTTTTATTTATATATATATATATATATATATATATATATATATATATATATGTATAAAATGCCTGTAAAAGTTTGCCAACAGTCTAGCTTTCAATAAAAATGTACACACGGGCGCACACACACACACACACACACACACACACATATATATATATATATAGAGAGAGAGAGAGAGATAATGTGAGATAGAGCTACGTACGAAAATTGGCTTTATTTGAATTCGTTGAGTTTATTTATTAATGTATTTATTTTCAAATGTAAGGGATTTTTTTCGCAACGTAAAGAGTCAACGTCCTTTTCAAGTTCCACAGCTTTTTCAACTCTTTGGTAAAGTCTAAGTATTTGTCTATCTTTTCAGGTTCTTTCATTTTCAACCTATGCTCCACTGGAACGCCAAAATCAACCCGATGATAAATTTTCTTCTGCTTGTTGATTAGCAGTAGATCAAGTCTTCAGGCAGCAATTATTATTATTATTATTATTGAAAAAACGTGAAATTGACAGTTGTGATTGATATGTTTGCGATTTAAAAATTATACATGTGTGTGGTGGGTATATTCACGATCATGGAGCGATAATGAAAGCTTTTCAGTTGGAATTCACTCTATCAATTATTTCTTCCAGGTATCTTGTTTTAAAGTAAAGTATCTTATGTCCTTCAATGATGATAAGTGATTACAATAAACAGACACAAAAGGAATATAAGACGAGGCACAACTGGGTAAGAAAGATGATCTATTGGGAAGTGTATAAGACATTAACATTTGATCCGACTACCAAATGTTATAGACCAGACCAGCACCCATATCAGAAAATGAGACCGATAAAATTCTCAGTGATTTCGAGATATAAATAAATCATCAAATCCCGACCATAAGTCCAGACCTAGAGTTAATTGGCAAGAACTTGTTATCGAGTGGATTCTGCTGTCCTAATTGACCACAAAGTGAAAATGAAAGAAAGCGAAAACTCAAATACTTGAATATTGCCTGAGAGTTGAAAAAGCTGTGGAATATAAGAGTGACGGTGATACCAATTACAGTTGGTGCACTTGGAACGATCCCTAAAGATTTGGAATGAAGATTGGATGATTTAGAAATCAAAGAAAGACTCGAGACCAAACAGACCAAAGCATCGTTAGAATTTGCTAAATTCTCAGTCGAGTCCTGGAGACCGGATGGCTTCATTTGGTTGTTTTTATCGCATATCAATCCCCATGGGTTATTTATTGCCAAATCCTATTTATATGTTCATATACCCACATGGTCTGTAAGGGAATAGTTTGTAGGTAACATTATTTTTAAACGGACCAGGACTCATTTGTTCGCATACTGTTCAGTTGTTTTAGTTATTGTTATCTAACACTAATAATTCTATTTGATATCAATTATTTGTTTGCACACAGTTAAATGGATTCAAGTATTGCTATCTAACACAAATAATTCTATTCAACATTATTCATTTGTTTGCACATAGTTAAATGGGTTCAAGCAATGCTACATAATAATAATAATTCAATTTAAAATTAATCATTTGTTGACACATACTGAAATGGTTTCAAGTATAGTAAATGATTACAAAGTTGACCCATATATAGGACCCTAACAGGTACTACCACTCCCAGTCAGAGTGAACCTAGGAGTAATGGCAAAGAAGGGGTTACTCCACATTCACCAAAGCTGTAGGACTGGAGCCTCACCATCGGATTGTTTAGAGTTATATCCAGGACACTTGCTGGGCGAAGCGGAGGAGAGTCTTACTCTTCTACAGAGATGCAGTCAGTGTATTCTATAGTGCTAGACGTCTGGGCTAGTAGAGACCGAAGGAGACTTACTGTCACTTAGGCTTTAGTGAAAAAACACAAGTTTAAAATTGGTGAAAAACTTATCAGTATTGAAAAATGAATAAAGAGACAAATAATAATAATAATAATAATAATAATACACGACTGGGTCGGCAAGGTGATCCACGGGGAAATGTGCAAGAAATTTAAATTTGACCATACTAACAAATGGTATATGCACAACCCAGCACCTGTCCTAGAAAATAACACGCATAAACTCCTATGGGACTTTAACATACAAACGGATCACCTAATCCCGGCCAGAAGATCAGACCTTATAATAATCAATAGAAAAAGAGAAATTGCAAAACTGTCGACTTTGCTGTCCCGGCGGACCACAGAATAGATCTGAAGGAATGTGAAAAGAAGGATAAGTACCTCGACCTTGCTAGAGAATTGAAAAAGCTGTGGAACATAAAAGTAACGATTGTGCCAATCGTAATTGGTGCTTTAGGCACAATGACAAAAGGATTATTAAAAGGCCTGGAGGACTTGGAAGTTGGCGGACGGGTAGAGACTATCCAAAATGAAAGCATTGCTGAGTACGGCCAGAATCCTGAGACGAGTCCTAGAGACTTGAGGAGACTTGCTGTCACTCAGACTCCAGTGAAAAACCATCAACTAACGCTGATGTGAAAAACTCTAAAGGAGTAAATAATAATAATGTGGAGGGGGAGGAGGAGACACAAACAAATCACCTAATCCTGACCAGAAGACCAGACCAAGTACTAATTAATAAATAAAAATCGCGAGAGAAGTTGTCATCTTCTGGATTTTGTCGTTCCAGTGAAAATAACAGAAAGCAATAAGATAAAGAAATACTTAGACCTTGCCAGAGAACTAAAAAGAAATTTAAAAAACTGTGGAAGAAGAGGGTGACGGTGATACCAATTGAGGTTGATACGTTTGGAACGATCCACAAGGGCTCGGAAAGGGGACTGGAATAATCGAAAATCAAAGGAAAAATCAAGACCATTTAGACTACGGCCAGAATACTAAGAAGAGTCCTGGAGAGGTTTGCTGTCACTCCAGTGAAAGACCACCTGCTAAGGCTGATGTGAAAAACTCGCAAGAGTCAAATGTGTAGAAATTTTGTTAAGGAACTGGTGATCCTGTTTCACCGAATATTAGCAGCCCCTTGGGGCCACGTGGTGTCCACTATAAAAAGAGCTCCAACTGGATATTCTCCCTCTTTTTTCCACTCCCACCGCTATTAGCAACAGGTCCATTCGTAGCAGTCCTTGACGGCAAACGTATTTGGTACCTTCCACCAGCCAGGAGCCAAGAGCGACGAACGCACGTGCTGAGTTAAAAGGAACAGGACACACAGCTAAGTTCCAGCAGGCATTTTATCTGCACCTTACCTTAAACCTTAACCTTATAACTTTACCTTACACAACTTCACCTTACACCTTACAAATCTTACAAAACCCAACCACCTATCTGAACCTTGAACTCTTTTTTTGAACTCTTACATATTCATTGTTTGTTCCATTTGTTGTTTGTAAACTTTGTTACACTAAAAGTCGTTCGTCTCCTTTCTTCAAAAGCTGCCACCCATCTCCCTACTGCTGTTGAAGTACGGTTTATTCTTTTACAAAACGTAGGAATAAACCGGGCTTTTCGGGGCTTATAAAAATCCCCATAAATAATAATAAAGATAATAATATCTAGACCTTGCTAAAAAAAAAAAAAACTATGGGGGTGTCCTCGTGGTGTAATGGTTAAAGCGATGAACTGCGGAATCGTAGTACGCGAGTTCGTACTCCAGTCGCGCTATTACGTTCACTTTCGGGCAAATACCCTTGGGAAAGGTATGAACCCCCTTATTCTCCCTCCAGCTATGGGTAAATAGTAGGACGGACTAGGTTCTTCAGCCTTGGTTAGGCAACTAGTCTAGGAGAAGGAAAACTCTGAATTCAAAACCTGTTAAACTCCGCTTAAAAATTGACCTTGTGTCATATCCTGTCCGAGCGGAGGGGTTGGTAAATAGTAACAAACTATGGGACATGAAGGTGACGGTGATACCAATTGTAATTGGTGCACTTGGAACAATCCCCAAAGGATTAGTAAAGAAACTAGAAGACTTGGAAATTAGAGGACAAGAGAAGAACATCAAGACTACAGAATTATTAAGATCGGCTAGAATACTGAGAAGAGTCATGGAGACTCGAGGAGACTTGCTGTCACTCAAAATCCTGTGAAAAACCATTAGCTAACGCTGGTATGAAAAACTCTCAAAAGAGTAAAATAATAACTTACATGATTAAAAAAACTTTCTTACATTTGAAAATGAATAAATTAATTTGGTTGATGAATTCCAACTAAACCAATAAAAAATATCGAATCTAAAGAAAAAAACTTTCATCTAGGATATTCAGTTCTGGAACAGAAAAAAAAAAAAAAACTAACCGACAATCTACGGAGAGTTTTTTAAAAAAATTGTCATTTGTGTTTCAGAAAAATATCATTTTGTAATCTAATAACTTGGTAATTTTCTGTTCAAATGATTTCAAATTTTAACAGCATTTGTTGAATTCACTAAAATTCTATGTTTAAACGTCTTTTCTTTTTTAGATAATGGCATTCCTATACCTGAAAAGAAAAATAAACATTAAACATTGAAATTGAAGCTGTTTCTAAACGGGCTGTTATAATTTGAAATCATTTGATTCAAACTCCCGGATTTCCAGGCGTTCGTGTGGGATGTTTGTTCTAATGCTAGGTGCATTTTCTCCAAGACGCACCCCACCCCCTTGTCGAAAAGTGGCCAATCTGAGTTAATTGTTCAGTACCTGGAGGCAGTCCAGAAGGGAAATGCTGAAAGGATCAAATATTTTGTTGTAAATGGCCACACACGAGTCTCGATTCGTACATAGCACCTCCACAACTATAAAATGTTATTTATTTGTGGGAAGTCTGAAAAATTCTCGTTTGAACGAGAATTGTTCAATTTATTTGATTATGAAAGGATATGAATTTTTCTGAAGCACCCACCTCCCTCTCTCTCTCTCTCTCTCTCTCTCAACACACACACACACACACACACACACACGCATATAAGGAATTTAAATTCAAGATTCAAAATTAAACCTGAGACAACAACATTATTATTATTATGTATAAGAAAGCGTTTAAAATTTAAAACTTCAAGAAACATTCTAGACTTTTCTAAAATCCACTTTGAAATAACAAAAAAAAAACGATGAACCCAAAATGTCATTTTTAATCAAGCCAATTAATATGCATGAAACGCTCGTAAATGAAATGAATATCGAACATTGATTTTGGGCTTCTTTATCGATTTTTAATGATTATTCATCGAGAAATTTTTATATTGGATAATAAATTTGATTATATTTAATTGTTGTCATTGTTTTTGTTTTGTCGCAAGTAAAAAAATTTTTCTTGGAGTTCTCGCCGCCGCCTTTATTTTGAAAAAGATTAATTTGGTTTGTGTTTCTGCTTTTAAAAGATCTTTGCAACGAGTAATTTAATTCCTTAGTTCTGGGGAGAGAGGGGGGAATCTTAGATCTTTGAATCAGGACACCCCGCCCCCTATATTTCAGACAGAGAACTATTTTATAATACACCGTTAATGGGCACCTACGGTGGTTTAATAGTTATCAAGCAACACTTGCAAAACTTCGTGAACGAGTTTGAGTCTCATTGGGTGCCCCATTCATACAGCCTTATACCACATTTGAGCAAAACGCTTAGTAAATTACTACACTATAAATAGGCGCCTCTGGTGGTGTAATAGTTATCAAGCTACTCTTGCAAACCTTCGCGAGTAAGTTCGAATCTCATTGGGTGCCCCATTCATACAGCCTTGTGCCACATTTGAGCAAAATGCTTAGTAAATTACTACACCGTAAATGGGTGCCTTGGGTGGTGTAATGGTTAGCAACCTAAACTTGCAAGCTTTCACCTGTGAGTTCGAGTCACAGTGGGAGCTCCTTTTATACGATCTTGCCCACATCTAAGCAAAAAGCTTACTATAAAACACCATTAACCCAATATTTCGAGATCAGTAAAATCAGGTTTCAAAACCCAATAGATAAATAGATGGACAAAGTGATGCATCCTCCCCTTTTCCTAAGAAAGGTGACCTCGGATTAGTCAAGAACTACTGAGGTATAACCCTTACATCCATAGCGGCCAAGATATTCAACGCTCTACTATGCAACCGCATAGAACCCAAAATTGAGAACATACTTAGGAAGAAACAAAATGGCTTTCGGAGAAATAGATCCACCACGTCACAAATTTTGACTATCCGTCGAATTCTTGAAGGTGTACGTGCAAAAAAACCTAGTGGCAACAATATTATTTGTCGACTTCGCCAAGGCCTTTGAATCTATACACAGAAAAAAGATGGAGCAAATATTACTCGCCTATGGCCTACCCAAAGAAACCGTCACAGCCATAATGATGCAGTACAGAAACACAAAAGTCCGTTCCTCGTTCTCTTCATAATCCGAATACCGACCTTACCTTTCCTGAACAATAGCAAAACAAAAACTATAACGGGTAAAGAAATGTTCAGAACGCCAACATTCTTTTTCTACTAACAACGGTTTTCTGACATATGCTCTGGAGTCACGTGTCTACACCTCACGCACACAAAAACGCATTAGCAACAAACTAATAATCACAGCAGGAGGTCCATTCTTCAAACTCTGAATAAAAAACTTTAATTTCGCCTAAGCGGACATTCATACAGTAAAATATCCTGTATGTTCTGCTTACCAATAAACTGTTCCTTGTTAATTTTCTTTTTTTTTCTTTTGGCTGTTGCTATTTTTTCCTCAAGTTCCACTAAATTGCGAATGGTACAATGTTGTCATCATCAAAACCCCTTCCTGCCAATCACTTTCTCTCCTCCCTTACATAACACTGGTATTTGTCGAGTGTCCCACGTTTGGTACACGGCCTTTTTATTGTTGGTACCAGGCGCAGGACCTTAGCCTACACACGCCAGGAGTTTCGATAAATGCCTTGAGCCCTGTCGGCATTCTACTAAAAAAAAGGGGGCGCAAGGCGATAAACCTAGCTCCTCTGGAGAAGGTTAGAGCCTGGTGGGATGATCCCCTGAGGCTCAAGGACGCCAGTGTCGACCAGGAAACGCGAATGCTGGGCCTCCCCAGCACCCACGTCTGGCAGCCTCATCCGACAACCACCAAGCCAAGATACACCCGACCGGATCCGTATACCAGTGAACATGGCCGGGCAAAGTGTGTCCTGGCCCAACAGGCTAGGATTGAATCAGGTAACACTTACCAGTTTAGCAACTCTTGAAAATAGTAATGTGAATTCGTCTTTTGAATCTCTGCCATCGAATTTGAACAAAAACCTTGGAAACAGAAAGTTTTCTTTTATTAGTTTAATTCCATTTTCAAAAAGTTCTCTGGAAATTTATCATTCAGAATGAAAAAAAAGATATAACTTTTTTTTGTACAACAATACAGTTTAATAAAACAATAAATCTAAAAATAAATATAGAGAGACAAGTTCATGATAATGTTTGATTATTATTATTATTAATAAAATAAACCAGAGCAATTATTAAAAATTGTGAGCAATTAAGAAATCTGGAGGAAATTTTCTGTGTGAACAATTTTGTTACCCTGTCAGTATATCATATTATGATTATGCAATCAAAGCAATAATTGTTCTAATATGACATCACACTAAAATATCTTTGTTTCAAGTGGTTAATAAAGTTGGTGTACATTTTATAAACAGATAAAAAGAAATCGTCTGATATTAAGTCAGACGTAGAGGAGGAGCAGGAGGAGTTAGAAACCAGTGAAGCGGTGGAGCATTCAAAGATAAAGACAGTGAAAAACAAATCAATATTCACAATTTCAAGTACCTTAGATAAAAATAGTATCAGTTTATTTACCAAAACTTTGAAAGATTTCTTCCCTAGTACACAGTTTGTTTTTTTAAGCATATTGAACACATTGAAATTGTCCTTCTGAAAAAAAAATTTAAGATAAATTTCAAACTATCTAACTTCATGAAGTATTTACCCAACCCCTTTACCATAAACAAGGTGCAAAGCAAGGTCAAATTTTAAGCAAAGTTCAACCGGTTAGAGTTCAGTTTTCCTTCTCCCAGACTGATTGCTTGACTAAAGCTAAAGAACCCAACCTGCCATACTATTATTAACGAATAACTAGAGGGAAAAGCGATAGATTAACACATTAGCATGAAGTGAAACACAACCTCATCCAGGATTTGAACTCAAGTTACCAATGTGGCACGATAATGAGTATTAATGTGTGTGTGACACGATGGGTGGCATTTGTTTCTGTGGGTGTAGGTGTGGGTGCCAGTCAGAGGATCCCTTTGTCTGTTTTAGCGCGAAACCCACACAAAGAGCTTGCGCGCGAGATTTCCCACGAGACTGGAAGAGAAGGAGGGAAGGCAAGACCCTAGAGAGAACAGAACAGGACAGTTGGCTGAACAGGGCAGTCAAAAGAAACAATTCGGCAGAACAGGGCAGTCGGCAGATGCTGACGATCAGAAAAAGGCGACTGCTATGACCTGTGGACCCAGATGCCGAGTTAGCCAACATTAGAGGATGAGTCAGCGTTCCTGGTAATTTTGTGGAAATTTCGCTCGAATACACGCTCGCGATAGCTCACAGAAGCACAGAATGGTAGGAAAGTGTCACAAACTTCTCCTTTCTTGCGATTGGAGCTAACCCAAGTCCGTGTTCTCTTTTCTTCCACCCTCTCGGCTGTGTATGTTGTGTTTTGTGTGTTGGTAAAGAAATGTGAAATACCCCTGGCCGGAAATGAGAGAAACTACTTGACGATCGGATTGCCATGAGTGGTTGAGGAGGTTGAGATAGTGGGGGTCGTCGGCCAGCGGTCTATTGTCACATGTATATATAAGTATGTATGTATATGTGCGGGTCTCTGTATGTGCTTGCGGATGGTTGGCCAAAGAAGGGATTTTATCTCCAGTATCTTTAAAGCGGCGCCGGAGTGTCCAGAAGACCTTTCTTTGTCTATTTTGTCACGAAGACCACACCAAGAGCTGTGCCTATGAAAACCTGTGAGACCGGACGAAGGACGTTGGTCAGTCAGGTGTGAGACTCCGAGGCGGTGAGTCAGGAGAGAGACTCTGGGGCGGTCAGTTGGGAGTGTGACTCTGGAGCATGAAGTCAAGACACAAGCAATGAAGACGATAAAAATATGAGTCAGCATATTTGGTAGCTGTGTAGGATTTTCGCTGAGTTCTCACGAACATACATACATAGAATGCTTAAGTGTGCCAACTCCACTTCCCTACGTTTGCACTTCTAAATCCGTGTTTGTCTGTTTCTTCCTTCCACTCGCTGTTTGTTGTTTGTGTGTTATTCTTTAAAGATTTTTTTACAACCTGTGAAATGCCCACACGGCCAAGTATGAGAATAAACAACGGGGCCTACACCACTAGATGAACGGCAAAACCAACAAAAAACAACTGTTTGTGGGTGATGTTTCATGACCAATTCTATTTCCTGTGATGGTAATCACACATCCCTAATTTATCACCTATTGCCAAATAAAGCAGCAGTTTGAATAAAACCGAAACAAATAAATCTTTCATCTTATCAAGTATGATGGTTAAAGGTTTCAGTTTCTTGTACAATCGAACCCATAGTTGGTGGCAGATAAGGATATTCATACCTTTTCCAATGTCATTCGTCTAAAAATGAGTCTAATAGTGCAATTGGAATTTGAACACACTCACTACGATGTCACAGCCCTGCATATAAGCTATTTATGCGATGGGGACTTCCAAAGAAATAAGGTTGCAAAATGAAATACAAAGCAACAAAACATTGGGAAATTTATATATAAAACAAAAAATGCTAAGATAGCAACAATTTAACATAGATACTGAGAATTTAACTTTATAAGACTTGGAATAATATTACTGAGTTATGAACTTTTTACATTTTAGCTTTTATACCAACCCAGATTTAATTTCAAGACTTAGAAAACTCTTAAATTAGAACTGTTGGTATGTTTTAACCAACATATGTTTATGCTGCTTTATATATATGATTAAACAGGACACAGGCTGTGTGTTTGCATATTTTATCATTGAAACTCGTTAAGTCTTCGTATGAGTCGTTTGTGGATGGAATGAATTTAGAAAAGACATTTTTCTTGAAGCATTTTTAGCCCCAACTGGAGCAATTTTCAGGGGAACGAATAATGAAATGACAAACACGTCAAACGAAAACATGAACTGATCAAAGATAAAATAGGCAGACACAAAGTGTCTGTCCTATTTAATCAAATGTTTAAAAGAGAAAATGATGTCTCTATATATATATATATCATTTACATAAATTAAGTACAAAATTGATTTATCTGGAATAATTCACACATAGAATGAGAAATTTTATATATCTCTAAAGAGCACTTGATGATGTATAGGTGTTAATATATAAGATTATATCGAAATACTCACATACAGAACAACAATATATCTTTAATATCAAAGAAAACTCAACAGATAGTATAACTTGATATGGTAAGTTATAAAGAAAACGAAAGGCTACTTCCTAAGGAAGGAGAGAGAGAAAGAGAGAGGAAAAAATAAGAAAGAAAAAAGCAGACATGGGGGCAGTTAGTCGACCTCTGAATGACTTTGGCTAAAGCAGTTGAGGGTCAGCTGGTCGCAGGAGAATGATTGCATTAGTTGGGGATGACTAGAGAAAACTGGAGGTCCCAAGATCTGGGATGCATGTGCAGAACACGAGGAAGATGTTCCTCCCACCAACACCAGGCGGAGGGGGGGGGGCTTGTTTGGGGGGGGGGTTGAAGGCGAGACATGATCAGAGGCAGACAGTTGAACACAAGCTGCAAAGATGTGAGGAGGTAAAAGTTTACGAGTCCCATTAATAGGAGTGAGCTTCAAAGGGAGCCTTACACTAGACGCAACCCAGCGGACAAGCATGTTAGAAATACAATAAAAAAACAAGAAAATTCAAGGTCTGTGTCTGTTCTCTTCTTTCTCATCATGATATGATGCTTTTCTTTGCCTAGCTAACACGGTCATCTCAGTTTCCATACTCTTTCTTTCTCCTGGTGACTACGTACAAGTTATAGTAGTAAATAAACCTTTGGATAGTTAAATTATTTCTTGCATTCATCAAATTTTACACCGGCAGGGTCACAACAGGGTCCTAGAGGTACGAATGTCTAGAAGGTACATACTGTCTCATTGGTACCATTATGGTGCAATACTTAAATTTTTTTCGACAATTCGTTCAATACAAATTGCCTCTTCAGATGGTTGATTAATACAAATGGAGATAATTATTAGAGCTTTTCTTCGGGTGGGAAGAACCTTTTCATTAAACGAACATTTAAGTTTTATACTTAAATTTAAAAAATAAAATAAATCTTGTATAATGACCCCCTCCCGCCCCCCAAAAATAAACAATAAAATAACCCCGTCAAAATCCTGTTATAACAGCCGGTATTATATCAAAAGAACCTCATAAAATATAGTCTCCAATCTTATGTCCTAATTTAATCTCAAAAACTCGAATAATATTATAATGTAACTATTTAAATATTCATTTGCCTTCCAATTAATCAGTCATAAGCACAACAATTTATTCTAATCCATTTTAAGATTATATGTCGTTTAATTATAACCATAAATGAAATGTCATAAATTACTGTTTACATCGCACTAAGGGGCAACATATATAGTTAACTCTTTCACCGGCGATTACATGAATTTTATGTATCAATATTTAATTAATAGCTTTTAAATGCAATCAATTCCATAATATATTTTCATTACCAGTTCAAGGTTGTTAATTCTCTGATAAAGAAACTGACATACTTTCATCAGTATAATATTCAAATTTATAACATTGTTATTGGATTAATTTATATGTAATAATATTATTATTGTAACCTTAACTTAACTTTAACTTAAAACTTACTTATTATACATTAAAAATAAGTATTTTAACGATTCATCTGAATTATACACCGAGGGCAACATAATCAAAGAAACTGCACTGCAATTCATAATCATATGAATTTAAACCTACTTTTATGTTGACATTTGAATATTAGTTCATTTCTTTTATTAAATAGTTGTCTAGTGTCTTTGTATTTTAATAAGCTAATTTTTTCCTCCAGACATAAATTACATCAACCATTTCAACCATTTGCTGTCAACGATTTTTAAATAGGTTTCCATTTTATTTGTGGGGTTAATCACCAATAATACTTAGAGCTGTTTGATCTAGGCAGGCCTGGGGAAACTACTGCAAAGGAAGACGAATGGATTAGTAATTGATCAAAAAAATCGATTTCTGAAAGCAACCACAATTTCTAAAAGACCTAATGCAAAACTTGACATTAAAATATCGAGGCATATTATTTCCTGAAGACTTAATGAAGCAAATTAGAACAGTCGAGTAGCTTCTACGAATCCTTCTATTTCTAAAAAGAACAAAGTGTGCCAATCGAAATTTACCACTGTACACGTCATATGAACAGTGGGATTGTATTCCTTTCAACAATCAAAGTTTAACCTGTTCGGTTGTGACGGTAGAATGTTCATTCGACGAGATCCTAAGGAATAGTATTCACTTCATTACCCACCCCATCAGTTTAGAGGAAGAAGTGTCGTGGTATTTGGCATGACATCTGTGCTGGGCACATAATCAGACAGCTGTATTTACATGTAGATATACACATTATACACACACACACACACACACATATATATATATATATATATATATATATATATATATATATATATATATATATATATATATATATATATAAACATAGATATATATATACATATGTGCATATATTTACATACAAATATATATATATATATATACACACATACATATGTGCATATATACACATACAAATATATATATATATATATACATACATATGAATAGATATACGTACACATAAATATACACAAACACACGTGTATATATATATATATATATATATATATATATATATACATATATAAATATAAAAACATATATATGAATAGATATACGTACACATAAATATACACAAACACACGTGTGTATATATATATATATATATATAAATATAAAAACATATATATACATACACATGTACATATATATATATATAGATGTATACATACATATACATATGTATATACACATCCAGCATCATCATATCACGCCACTAAAACGGATCTCCCTAACCCTCTCTCCCCTCCCATCTCTATCGTCTAACGCTCCAGCAGGTCTTCAAGTCAACATCCTGTCTCAGCTCTGTGCTGATACATACATACATTCAAATATATATATATATATATATATATATTAGGGCACCGACAAGCTCGAACACTCGTAGTTCTGATAGCGCGGTGGTGTGCGAGCTGGTTGGTGCCCTAATTCTCTCGCAACTATCAAACATAATCAAAAATATATATATGGAACTATACAGGGACGATGGTCTAATCCTTATTAGGAACCCAAACGGACCTAAACTAGATAGCTACAGGAGAAGGATATCCAACGCACTGAAACATCCGGGATTTAGGATTACCATGCACACAAATCTAAAAATAGTAAATTTCTGGGACGTAGCACTAACCTTACGTAAAAGAACATTCGAACCTTATAAAAAAGAAAATGACACACCCATCTACATACACACTTCTTCAAACAACCCACCTTCAATTATCAAATCTCAAAATCTATTAGCTGTAGGCAATCCGATAACGCTTCGAACATCAGGATTTTTAACAAACACAAATATGACAATGCACTAAAATACAGCGGTTATAGACAAACACTAGAATTCACACCTCCAAAAGGCAAACCTAAACACAGGAATAGGAATATCACTTCGTTTAACCCGCCTTATAACAAATGTGTAATATCAAACATAGGTAGGGACTTCCTAAACCTAATTACCAAGCACTCCCCAATAATAGATAAAATCTTAAACAGAAACATTAAGGTCAGCTACAGTTTCATGAGCGACATGTCTCAAATAATAAAAAAACAATAAAAAAATTCGAAGCCATCAACACTACCACAACCCCCCGCCATGCAATTGTAAGGTCAAGAACACATGCTCCCTACTAGAAAAATGCCTATACAAAAATGTTGTACACAAAGCCACTGTAAAAAATGACAACTCTGTTA
>CAUZXS010005228.1:122500-128888 GCA_963585895.1 Sepioteuthis lessoniana | reverse complement strand
CATTAGACCACCTCACCCAAATGACCCAGTTGGCATCGATCTAACTCTAACTCCAACTCCCATCCTGGCAGCCAATCTGCGCATCCACACAAGGAGAAAAAAAATGACCACAGAAAAGGCTCTAGATATAATTTTCCAACAGCCAATCAGAGCTAAGCTCGACTGATGACTTCTAAATCTTTTCTTTAAAAATCGGGATATATATAAGTTAGACGAAGTAGACATGCGGCACACTACTGGAGAAATAGGGACGAACCCATATGTGATTTACTCCTGTGGACCCCTTTACACATGGACGAGCAAGGGCAGGATGACCAACTAGAATCTACATACAGCAGCCGTGTGCCGATACGGGATGTAGCCATGAAGACTAGTCGGAAGCAATGGACGATAGAGAAGTTTGGTGAGAAAGAGTCCGGGATATCCGTGCTGACGGCGCGAAATGACATTATATATATATATATATATGTGTGTGTGTGTGTGTATGATATCTCTACAGCAAATTTATAACACATTTTTGATTTTTCACACTTAACATGGTCTTCAAATCAGATGAAGAAATAAAAATAACAAGACTTCCTGTAAAACAATGAAAGATACATCTTCAAAAAGAAGACTTAAAATAAAATGGAGGCGCTCGGGGCCTAATGGTTATCGTCATCAGCAATGGACTTAGTGAACCGTATTCAATTCCTGGACGAGGCTTTTCGCATTTCACATTGCACTAATATACTAATAAAAGGTATGAATCTAACTAATCTCTCCATCCCCAGGTAAGGAAAGGCAGATTGCGCCTTGGTATAGAAACTGGTCCAAGAGAAGGAAGACTGAATTAAAATCAGTCGTACTCTGCTTAAAAATTGACCTCGTTTCACATCCTGTTCGTGGCAGAGAATATGCAAAAATACATAAAGATATACAAACACTAACTAAAATAATGAATTATCTTTGAATTCGAAACATTGGTCAATACGAGTATATTACAGACATCGACTCAATATTCAGCGAGATAACAGTCTTAAAAGCTTATTGTTCGCGTCTAATACTTTGACACAACAGGCAACACATGAATCTCAATATTTTCTAGGGTTCAAACTTGTACTTGTCTTTGAACATGACAAAGTATAAAGTGAAGGTTTTGGGGCCTTGAGTTAATTTCTCAAGCATCATCTTCCCATTGAACTAAGTGTTAGCAAGTATGCCTTGACACCTGCAGAAGAAGGCTTATGAAACGGAGCAACTTATAAACACCCATATGAAAAAAAAAAAAAAAATGTGACCTTATTTTAAATAGAATGTACATTGTAATGACCTCTAATAACTTCGTGTTTGTCTTTTGGTGATACAGAGAACAAAATTGATACTCATATATCTTTTCCCAAAAGATTTTAGCTTCGTGTCAGCCCGACGAGAGAGAGAGAGAGAGAGAAATAAAAATGTGATTTTCCTCCAATTTTATGACAGAGATTAACGCAAAATTTGCTTCTATTCTACTGACTCGGACACGTGCGTGACCCTCACATAAAAACTTCGGTTAATGTAATCTTAGTGTAGCACAGGAAAAATTAAAGTATCCCCCCCAAATATTCTCCCACCCCACTGCAGTAACGGGTCAGTTACTATAGTAACCACAAGCGTTAAGTACAGTTCATGTTAAATTAGAAGAAAAATCTTTCCTCGAAGCAGCAAGTTTAATGATTGAAAGACTTGCTATATATATATATATATATCTTCCGTTGGTTTTTTAGTGGTGATGAGCAACTGACGTTCACGCTGGGTGGGTGTCACCAAGTTGATCACCTGGTTCCAGGAGACCTTTACCCCTAAGAACTACCTGGAAAGCAGGGCTAAGTTTGTTTTGTGCTTGAGGCGCCCCTAAAGGGGAATGTTGAGGGGATCAAGCTTTTTTTGCAACGGCAATGAATGAATCAATTCGTGTATTCCCCCTCACATCAAAATGACCTCGTGTAAAATCTGGCCTTTTGATAACTCTTGATTATTGGTAACATAACAGATTTGGCCAAATAGTCTGAGTATCGAAATGCTAGCGAAAATTTTTTAAAAAATCATTATCTCTCACACATAGACGCGCGCGTGCACACCCGTGCTTTAGGGAAATTGGGGAAATGGAACCGGAGAAGAAAAAATAAATCATAGCAGTGCAAGAGTCCTGAGGACAAAATCTGAAATTAACGTTGTTTTGTTTTAACGTTTTAATAAATTATGCAGTTTTTAAGATTTTACAAACACAGTCAGTATTGTTAGTTCATTTAGATAACTTAATTTCGCTTCCAGTAAAATTAAATCTGAAAAAAATATTTGGTTTGGTTTGGTTTCTTTGTTTAATGGCATATCAACCTTGTAGGTTATTTAATGCCAGCCATTCTCCTAGAAGAGCAGTAGTGATACTATTTAACCCATAGCTGGGAGGATAAGGGGGTTCATACCTTTCCCAAGGGTATTTGCCCGAAAGTGAACGTAATAGCGCGACTGGAATACGAACTCGCATACTATGATTCCGCAGTCCATCGCTTTAACCATTACACCACGAGGACCCCCCCCCAAAAAAAAAAATTTCTTTGTCTAGGTACAGATCGCTTTTGGCAAGCACATATTTGAATTTAGGCAATACTTTTTTTATCAATTGGATGACATTTTTAGTCACCGACACACACACACACACACACACACACACACACACACACACACACACACACACACACACAAAGAAAAGAAAAAATGAATTGAGATTCCAGTCTGTCAAAGTAAACGTATGCATTCCAGTGGTGTGGTGAAACGTGATATAGGTTCATAGACATTTGATATTTGTTTAATGTAAAAGGAAGATTTTATCAGCGCAATTCGATTGTTTCAAAAGGAATTCTTTTTCATTTTGTCATCATATACAACTACTCTAGTTAAGAGCAGAAACGTTATTGTTATAAAATAACACTCATTAAGATTATTCTAAACTAAAATCTGAATCATTTTAGTATTTATTGATATTTATTCAGTTTTGATTTGATTTATTTTTGTCAAGTGACAGACATACAAAATTGATGTTGTACGATGTAATTCCTTTGGAGTGATAATTGTTCTTCTAACAAGTGACGTTTCAATAATTAGTTATCAAAGGAATCGATTAGCGATACATAAATCATATAACTTTATTATATCAGTAACAACTGCATTAGTTTCTGATCACTGGATCACTTTTTCCATTTTCAGTGCACAGCATACAGATTAAATGCCGAAAAGTGAGAAAAGAAATGTTGGGTAATAATTACAGAGTTTGAACTTAAATTGGAATTTTCCTTATTAACAGAAATAATTACTGACTTAATGCAAGAAATGTATAAAATGGTCAGAGAAGAGAAAATAATGGTGTCCGTGGGCTCAAATACACTATAAGCTTGTGCCAAACTAAATAGCTTCACTATGACGAGATTTATTCAATATAAAAGAAAACCTGAAAAACGTAGTAGTTGGCGATTTTAGTGAAGGGTGACCTGAAAGATCCCTTTTCAGTAGCTACTACACCGAGGTGTAGGGAAGGGCGCTACTACTTTCCCTGGATTGCTCTACTTTACCCTTGATCCATACCTTATAAGCAAGGAGGGATCAAGTACCATTTTTTGAGTTTTTGGTATGACTCGACCAGGGATTGAACCCCAGTCACCTGGGCCATTGGCGAACACTCTCACCGCTCGGCCAAAAATCCCGTACTCATCGGTCTAGTGGGTAGAGTGTTCGCCAATGGTCCGGGAGACCTGGGTTCAATCCCAGTTCGCGTCATACCAAAGACTTTAAAAATGTTACTTGATCCCTGCTTGCTTAACACTCAGCATTATAAGGTACATATCAAGGGTAAAGTGGAGCAATCCAGGGAAAGGAGTAGCGCCCTCCTCTACACCTCGGTATAGTAGCTATTGAAAAGGGAGCTTTCGGGTCGCCCTCGGCTATGATCACTTACTTTACTGCATAAAATAAACATTAATAATTTTAGATTGAGGATTTTATAAACCGTTTAAATACAGTTTTTTGTCCCGGTGAGAGTGATGGGGGTATTTTGTAATTCAATATATAGAATAATCGATGTGAAAATAGTACTGAGACAAATAATCCTGTTTTTGCACACAATACGCGGAAGTTAAGTTTGTTTAAAAGTAAAAAAAAAAAAAAAAGGTCATTAAACTCATTGAAAAATATCGAAGCAAATTTGGAGGGAATTGGGATTCTTATTCAGACATCAAGTTTTCAAGGAACATTTCTTTTGTTGCAGGTCAAGTTTCAAAATGCATTTGATTAGCCCATTTTTTTAAAGAAGAGCAATTTCTTACTGTGCAGTTGGTTATTTATCAATGGTTTACAAGGAAACACTTTTTAGAAATCTAAAACATAATTAGTAAGGGATCATAGGTTGCCAACCCCCCACCCCCCCAAAAAAAACAAAAAACAAAACAAAAACAAAACAAAAGAGGAGATGTCACCTACTTTATATGAAAATTCACTCGAGTAAAAGTTTTAAAAATTTTGAAAAAACTCTTAATTTCTTAAAAAACACATTAGAATCAAAATGACATTTAATTGCTGTTTAATCAAAATAAAGTAAAGAGGGCCACCAGAAGGCTCCCTTTTCAATAGCTACTACACCTACATTACTACTTTCCCTCGATTGTTCCAATCTACCCTTGATACGTACCTTATAATGTTGAGTGCTAAGCAAGAAGGTATCAAGTACCACTTTCAAAGTATTTGGTTTGACGCGACCTGGGATTTAACCCAGGTCTCCCGGACCATTGGCAAACACTCTACCCATTAGGTCAATGAGCCGGTTTTAATCAAAATAATAGGACAGAATTCTTTCAAAATGGAAATTAACATGTGTATCATGTTAAAAAAAAACCCCGAAAAAACAAAAACAAACGAACAAAAAACAACTGTATATGGAAACCTTTGTGAATTACTAAAAATCCGAATTTTAATAGATTGAAGTTCAGATTTTTATTTGATAAACAGACCAAAAAAGATTTGTGGATGTTCATGTATTTTATGAATTTCAATATTGTTAAAAGAACACTTTTGTCTTTACAAAAAAAAAAAAAAAAAAAAAAAAAATCAAAAAGAAAGTAAACGAGGAATTTAAAGTATTTAAAGAATTTTTAAACTTTTAGGTTTATTTACTTTATAATATTCTCGACTCATGATTTATAGCCCCCAAATTATTTATCTGTAGATTTAATTTTTGATGTCAACAGTTGCTCCAGATTTTCATTATGTTTGGATTTCAAATTTACAAAAGGAAGACTCGTGTATAGGTCGATCCTTGATTTATGGCCATACTATTATTATGGGATTAATTTTTGAAATCAAACTTCGTTCCCGGTGCTTCTTATTATTATGCCTGGACATGTATTGCTAGACACCAATCTTTTGCCAGTAAATTTCATTTTAAAATTTCGATTTATATATATCATCATCATCATGTCGCGCTGGTAGCACGGATATCCCTGACCCTCTCTCGCCACTCCTCCTTATCGTTCATCGCCCTAGGCAGGTTTTCAGGACAACATCCCGTATCCTCACATAGTTGCTGAATGTATGTTCGTGCTGGTCGTCCTGCTTTTGCATGGCCATGTGTGGGGGTCCATAAGAGTACATCTCTTATGAGTTCGTCCCTGCTTCTCCAGCAGTGTCCTGCATGTCTGGTTCGTCTAACTTGAATAGTTTTCGTGATAGGAGGCTGGTGGCCGTACAGTTGGTGTCTTGTGGGGTGTTGCCGCCAGGACTTGTTCAAGATTGCTCGCAGCATTCTTGTGTAATTGCCGTCTAGCTTCTTCTCCAGCTGTTTTGTTAGAGTCCATGTAGTGCACCCATATAGCAGTATCGATGTGACCGCTGCCTGGAAGAAACTGTTTTTCATTTTATCGGTTAAAAAAAAAATTATATATATATTTTCAAAAATATAAAGTTTCGTATTATCTAATTACATTTTATACAAAAAAAGTGTGTTCATGTTTTTCTAACAAAAATAAATTTACGAATTCCGAGAAAGGGAAGCGATAAAATCAAATGAAAATAAAAATTTTGAATCATGGTACTTATTTTTACTTACATGTCTTCTGGTTCATTAGAGAGAGAAATAAAAAGGTGTGGATTGAGAAATTCTTTTCAAGAAATAAAAGTTGCACTTTTTTTATAAAGGGTTCCAACAATTATGGAGTTGATCTTCCGTCAGTGTTCACCTGACAGGACTGCCGTCAGGGTAAGTTCGCTCCTGTTTAGCAGTCTTGAGCAAAGGCCTAGCCTATATTTAATACAGAGAGGGTGCAGCGATTGTATATCACTCCTACAAGATAGACTTCACAGTCGACTGAATGCGTGGAAT
>CAUZXS010005228.1:92500-117500 GCA_963585895.1 Sepioteuthis lessoniana | reverse complement strand
CGCCTGTACCAGACTAAGTTAAACATTCTAAACATCTATATTTGTGAATAAATGAAAAGTACAAAATCGAAATCTTAAAACTTGTAAAAAATCATTGATGATTGAGACCTTAATACTTGGAGATTATCTTTCTTTTTGTTAAAATTCTGTGGATAATCATTGCCCCTTTACCAAAACTTTTCTCGTTCCTCAATGATACCTGTATCGGAAAAATAAGGTCTAAAAATTCGACTTTGGGTTATTATTACTGCGCTTTCAATAAGATATTATTTTATTTAGTATATTAGTCTTAAGTTATGTTTTAACATAGGATAACAATAAAGATAATTCAGTAGGTGTGTGTAGTGTAGGAATTTAGATTAATTTGACAATAGTCCTAAATTTTAACGAATTTTAAAAATTATTAATGTTTGTTTGCGGATATGAAAGAGGCACTCTCTGTTTTATTCTATGAGTTAAATCTCAAACTATCCATAAAGTAAAACGGCTATTTTGAAACTTTTTCTAATTAGGCAGAAAATGCCAGGACCCGTCTCGTGAAAAAGTTAAAACAATGCTTGGTCATTACATATACTGTATCTAGAATATAAATTTCAGTGCGTGATGACCTAGAAATTTTTTCGACAACTATGCTTGTGAATATGTGTATTATACGAGTATAGTTCTCGAAAAAAAAAAAAAAAAAAAAAAAGCTGGATTATTGTAATTATTTTTTATTTACGCATGTATCAGCACATCTTCTTTGGATCAGAGTGTAGTATCTGTACTCATGGAAAACTCACGGTAATTTTAAAACTGTAAGAGATAAAATATGTAGATGGAGATAGCCATTATTTCAAACAGTGTAGAATTTAATACATCCACAAAAATAAATACGAAATGGGAAACCCAAGACATATATATATATATATATATATATACATATATACTTTTTATTTTTTATAAGTTTAAATCAGTGGTGTAATGGTTTGTAAGCTAGACTAGAAAAACCTTCACGAGTGAGTTTGAGTCTCATTAGGTGTCCCATTCATACTGTCTTGTGCCACATCTAAGCAAAAAAATTAACAAATTACGACTTCTGGGCACCTATGGTTAACAAGCTAGACTAGCAAACCTTTACGAGTAAGTTCGAGTTTCATTGGGTGCCCCATTCATACAGCCTTGTGCCACATCTGAACTAAAGCATTAGTAAATTACCTCAGGTGGTGTAATGGTTAACAAGTTAGACTAGAAAAACTTACACGAGTGAGTTCGAGTCTCAATGAGTACCCCATTCACACGGCCTTGTGCCATAGCCGAGCAAAACGCTTAGTAAATTAATACTTTCCTCTTTAAAACAGAAGTTATGAACAAAAGTCATACTGACACATTTCATATATGGGAAACAGAGTACAGCAGTTATTATAAGTATTAACTCTAGAGTGTTCGCCAATGGTTCGGGAGACCGGGGTTCAATCTCAGGTAGAGTCATGCCAAAAACTCAAAAAATGTTACTTGATGCCCCCTTGCTTAGCACTCAGCACTATAAGGTGAGGATCAAGAGTAAAGTGGAGAAATCCTGGAAATGGAGTAGCGCTCCCCTACACTTCGGTGTAGTACCAATTGAAAAGGGAGCCTTCGGGTCACCCTCGGCTAAGATCGCCAACTTTACTTTTACTTACATTTAATAATTTATGTAAATTAGCATTAAATCATTTATCTAAATTAGCATTTTTTTGTTATTTTTCTCCCAAAGGTATATAAATCTGCATTGTATATTAGTTCACAAAAACAGATGACATTTTTTTGTTGTTTTTTCCCCCAAATAGAGTAAGTTTTATAAATCTGCATTGAATTCACAAAACCAGATGACATTTCGATCTTTGTGAAATGCTTAAGAAAATATTTAATTTGCACTATTAGGCAAACGAATAAATCTTGTTATTTTTTTAAAACTAAGAATATCATCAGTTAATTTCAACACCAAGAAACAACTGAGCACAATCACAACAGACTAAATCATTGCCTGGCAGATTCATTTTATTTGGGTCGCTCCATGACCTTGTGTCAAAACTAAGCTAAGCTTAGTAAAATAATTCTTGTTTTCTTTCTAAAAGCACTTTGTCGTGGTGTAATAGTTAACAAGATAGTTTTGTTTATCAGTTTCTGAATTGTGAGTTTGATCCTTACTAGGTGTCCATACTTCTGACTGTGCCCTAGTTAAGCATATTTACCAACCCCTCCGCTCGGGCAGGATATGACACAAGGTCAATTTTTAAGCGGAGTTTAATAGGTTTGAATTCAGAGTTTTCCTTCTTCTAGACTAGTTGCCTCACCAAGGCTGAAGAACCTAGTCTGCCCTGCTATTTACCCATAGCTGGAGGGAGAATTATTGGATTCATACCTTTCCCAAGGGTATTAGTGCTATGTGAAATGCAATCAGTCTCGTCTAGGATTTGAACTCGTGTCGCCGTGTCCATTTCCTACGACGATAACCATTACACCACGGGCACTTCCTTTGTTAAGTTAAGTTTAAACAACTTATGAAAAATTTCTTTTGATACTTTCCAAAGCTCAAGAAAAAAAAATCAACATTTTTGTATTTTCCCGAGTTCGTATATTTGTACATCTTTAGCAAGTATTTTACTTGATATATCAATAGTTTACAGAGACACACCCATTCAAATATATAACATACATAGAAAGTTATAGAAGATTGGCCAGTAAATAGCGTTCTTTGAAGAGGTTTAGACTGTATATGTTGAACTAACGATACCCCCCCCCCGCAGAAAAAAAACAAACAAAAAAACAACCTGTATGTCTGCATTAATTGTAAAGATGTGTTTCCCTGCAGTTTTTCCCCCTTAACTTTTAGCATTTTATTGACTGAAATGAAGAAAAGAATAAAAAAAGAAAAAGCATAGAAAACATATGTGAAAATAAAAGAAGAAATATACAGAATTTGAGGCGGAAAGGTAAGGAGTTAAAATTGAAAGAAGAGAAAGAAAGAAAGAAAGAAAGAAAGTACAAATGTAGATTTAAAAGGGTAAGAGTAACAAATGGATAGAAAAAGAAAGAATAAAAGGTATTGGAAAATAGAGATGGAATTAAAAGCAAAAGATAGAAATGAAAAGCTTTGAGTTGTAAAGAGAGAGAGAGAGAGAGAGAGAGAGAGAGAGATTTATGAAATGAACTGGGAATAAAACAGCAATGAGTTGATAGATAGATAGATAGATAGAGAGAAAGAGAGAGAGAGAGAGATTTGTGAAATGAACTGAGAATAATGGGCCAAGCAAATGAGTCGGCAGACAAACAGAGAGACAAAAACGAGGTGTTCCAGAATTTTAAATATGTGATTGTATCTCGGGCTGTTAAAAAAAAGGAGTGTATTGAAAAGACATCGAGTCAGTGGGCACGGGACACTGGACTTGCTGCTTGATCAACTTTTTTTTTTTTTTTAAATCTGGCAACTATTGGATTACGTCATCAACGACCAATGGTTCTCTTGCAGTTTTCTACAAACCAACCGAAGCTACTAAAGTTATTACTTTATGTGCCCACAACAGCTTATTTGTATACGACTTGCTGCTATAGTAAATGTCATCTCTGAAAGTAGTAAGCGACAATTGTTTGATAAGCGCAGTTCGAGGCCCATTTATTCTAATTCCCTCGTTCTCTCTATTAATGACTTTAAAAATGTATATAATATAAGAGCCAGACTTGTTTACTCTGGAGATTTGCGTTGTAAGGCAGTTCTTGTGTGCGGTATATTCAGCACCCTCTTCTTTTTAAATAATTAACTCACTTATAGACACTTAAAACTCTGCTCTCACTCTCCGCGCGCACGCACACACACACAATATATATATATATATATTATATATATATATATGGGTATATTTTATTCGAATAATAACCTATTGAAGAAATGCCTTCAGCAGTTGACTTTTACTTAGCATGAACCGTAATTTTCCTGTCGGTTCGTATTTGGTATCAACACATGCAATATTATCAGAATCATACTTATAGTTGGTGACCGTAGTCGAAGGCGACCAGAAGGCTCCCTTTTCAATAGCTACTACACCAAGGTATAGAGGAGGGCGCTACTCCTTTCCCTGGATTACTCCACTTTACCCTTGATACGTACCTTATATTGCTGAGTATTAAGCAAGGAGGCATCAAGTAACATTTTTAAAGTCTTTGGTATGACGCGACCGGGGATTGAACCCAGGTCTCCCGGATCATTGACGAACACTCTACCCACTAGACGAATGACACAGTTTTATTTATACGTACAAATCCTTATAACAATTTTTCGAATGTATACGTATGCAGATGTGATTTATTTTCTGTGCTTAATATCACACAAAACCAGATAAGAAGTCTGAAAGATTGCATTAAAATCCTTCTAATGAAAAAGTACTGCCTAGAATATAAGCAGTCGAAATGTCTTTTTTTCAAAGCACATCTTAAACATAGATCAGGGGGTGGGTGGAAATACAAAACTATCTTCGTCACAAGACAGTCATATATATATATATATATATATATATATATATATATATATATATATATATAGTGAAATGGTCTTCCTTCTTCCTCCTTTCTCTTTCTGTCTCTCCTGTCTGGTTGTATTTTATTTTCTTATTGGATTTGATGAAGTCCAGTTAAAATTCTTTTGGAGTTTTGATTCAAATCAATACTCTTAACAGGATGGAAATAAATTTATTATCCTAATGTGACCGAATATTGTTTTTTTTTTTCTTGAAATAATATTATTTGCTCTGTGGATTTTATTTACGTTGAGCTCTTTACCAGGAATATTTAAATATTCGAAATTTGAATACTTTAATTGTCCTGTTTGAATTGTTCCCTCTTCCGGATTTACTGGATTGAAGAACACACACACACACACATATATATATATGATCCTGGGTATTTCATAAAATTAGATATTAGTGTTAATTTCATGACACACCTTGTACACTAGATCGACTGATATATGAATATATACGTCATATTTAAAATAGGACAAAGAATGTTGTCTTTGGGTATCTATTTAACCTGTTATGGGTCTGTCTGTCAGTCAAGAAAATCAGCATTCAGAATCAGGAATTGTTGCCTTAATTACGATAATCTAATTCTATAAAACACTCCGTTTATACGACACATACACGTATGACGATATGCTAGATTTATATTTTTTTTTGTATTTTCATGAATTGTTTTTGTTTTAATACAAATTCAAGAATTCTATAAGATAGTAAAATAATCAGAGGAGAAATATTTAGCTACGAATGCCTTGACTTATCTTCTTTATAAGATGAGCAAAGAAAAAACAAAACAACAAAAAACGAACATACTTACAAGGAATTTTTTTATTCCTCTAAAAACGTTTGCACGTCGAACGTTTTTGATTATTTCTGAATGATTGTTGAAAACAACACCGCAGAAGGCATAAAGAAAAAATGCTAGACATTAATAAATGGCAGTGATTGGCTTAGTTTTACTCTTAGAAACTGTTTGATCCTATTGCGTCGCAGAAGATAATGTTCGAATGCAAAAGTTTTTATTATTGCAACTTAACTTATTTCAAGAAGATTAATCCAAAATAATCTACAAATTAAGAATTACCCCCCCCCCAGGAACACAGCATAATCTTCTTTTTATCCTAAAATAAATATTTTCCTTGTAAGAGAGATTCCGAAAGTTCTAATAATAGAAATTATATATTTTTCATCGTATCTTTTAGTGTTTGTGATTTTGCTAAGCTTAGTAAATATTTACTTTGTCATTTCATCTTATTTGCGGTCTGCACTAACCTCACCAGATCTTCAGCTTTGTCCGTAGAATAAATCAAGATAAACATTCTAAATTGAGATAATGACAGCAACAAAAGGAAAGAAAGAAAGAAAGAACGAACGACAGAAAGAAATCGAATTTTTTTAATTACATGTCACTAACGTAAATCAAATGAATATATATTATGAGAAAACCAGAGTATCGTAGAATTTATTAGAAATAGAATAAAACCCACTTTTCTCTCGTTGAGAATCAGAAATGTTTGTTATCAGCCCAAATTCTGAATGTTTTAAAATGAAGATTTGGGTATTTAAGACTCCAAAATAATTTCTGTGTCGTTGGGAATTGGAAAAAGAAATTGTTTCCTGAAGTTTAAATTGTTAAGTATTCTTGAACAGAAGTCTCTTCAAGAAGAAACTACGTCTTTACAATATGAGCCGCACTAGTCACACAAAGAGCGCTTCATTGAAGCTTGACCTGACAACATTTGAGATAGAAAAAGGATTCACAAGTGACAGAAGATCATGTAACTTGTTTGTCTAATTATATCAATTTTAAATATTTTTTTATTTATCCGATTCAGTTTCATAATTGGATTTGCATGAAGTCAAATGATGCGTCTGAAAAAAAAAATCTTATGTTCAGACCAAACGTTCAGAAGCAGAATCAGCTCTTCAAAACTGTTTTAGACGCACTTTTAACAAAAATGCTGACTATCTACGTACATATCAGTATGAGGATTAAATATTTATTTGGGGTAAATCATAAAATATAAATTTATTTCATTAACATTGTGATGTTGATTTACATCTTAGAAACATAAATTTAACAGCATTCACTTTTTTTTTTACTTATTAGTCACATGAGATCGAACTGGTCATTGACATTAATAGATTGAAGATGATCGATATCTCAAGTTATGAAATATGAGGATCATGGATTTTACAAGTAGACTGAAGAATCTTACACTAATCCCCGAGTCAAGAAATCCATTTGTATTAAAAAGAAGAAAGCGGCACTCATAACTTTTGACCTTATCTGAAAATGACAAGCAAACAGAAAAAACAAATTCACTACACCTTATTCCATTGAAAAGAAACGTATCCTAAGTGGCTATTAAATAAATTAAGAATTATTAACGAAAATATCAGATTTGTTATAAAGGGAAGGGTATGCCAAGATATGAAGTGAAATTAAAGGATTCCTAAAAACGAAATAATGTATAAAGAACTAAGCAAATCTAGTAAACACCTCTCCGTTCGGTAAATATTTGATAAGGTAGAAAGTAGAGACCAAGGATTTTATGACAACGTAATGAATGAATCTTTATATAAAGCAAACATTTTGTAGGTTAAGCGAATGACAAGTGCCGCCTTACATGAACTTTTCGCCTCTTGAACAAAAAAAGAAAAAGTCAGTTTATGTTACTTAAACATTTTATAGTAAAGATAATAAGCACAATAAATAAGGAAAGGACGAGAAAAAGAAAAAAGTTTATGACATACAAATAATAAAATGTCTGCTTTTTAGAATACTATAAATTTTCTCAGTTTTTTTTTTTTTTAATATGAAAAAATCTTGGCTAGAGTATTAGATATTAGATAAAATATTTTAGTTATTTAATTTCATGAATTAATACATTTTTTCATCAATGTAATTGAAAATATTCTATCAAAACGAATAAGAAACGTCAGAAAAACAGTTGTTAAATTGGTACGTAAAAATGAAAATAAGCGTGTCTTTTGTGCATAAACGGATAAAAGATAAAAGAAAAAAAATGTTCCGTTGAGTAAACTTTTCTCTATGTTTCGGAAAAAAGATCGGAGCGTTTCCTGTTGTATTCGGACAGTAAATATCGCTGTCGAACGTTGTAGCCAATTTTGTAAGTGTTGTAGAAGTAATAATAATAATGATAATAATAATAATGATGAATAGTGAAGTGTTTTATATACTTCCACTCCTCAGTTCGAGAAGGCCTAGTCCAACAATAGATTCGATTGTGGGATTTAAGAATTACGGTTTGCTATCGATTTAAGGCTAAGTAAACTAATGCAAAACACCCAGCTAAGATTTTCAGCGTTGATACTGAATAATTTAAGACTGTGCGATTTCATGTAATTATTATTATATTATCGGTTATAGTTAAATAACTATAGGGGAAAGTTAAATACATTATTCTTTTTAGATAACGTTTAGAACTGGAATTTGAATAATACATTAAGAGTAAGAACTTATGGGGAGAAACTCCGTAGATTTATTCATAAAATTAATTTGCAATTTACTCTTCAAGAGGAATCTTTAAATAGTACATTTTTGCTTCCTAAAATTGTTAAACGAAAGTTACGGCTAAAAATGTTCATCTACATAAATAGTAAAGTACTTACTGACATGTCGAGGTATCTTTAAAAGATTTGGGGAACTTAAGTGTCTTGGTGTTGCCAGGATGTTTTTTCTTTTGTTCGTTCCTTGACCATTTTCTTGTAGCACAGCTGAACTTCTTGTGAGCGTATTCTTCATTTAAATTAATGCATGTATGGCAGCCAATCACACCAAGAAGAGACAAAATCTTTGAAGATTATATATATATATATATATATATATATATATATATATATATATATATATAATTGTATGTATGCAAATGGGTTGTGAAATAAAGTATGTTGTAAAGAAAGGAATAATGGGACAAGTGATGATAAACTAACATAAGAGTACAACGAGTGAGTTTTCAAGCTTTTCCGACTGCTGGACCTGTCGGTTGACACCTGTAGCTGATTGTGTCCCACCAACCAAATGGCGAGCTACCTTTCTAACAACCTGCCCACACTCACTTACCTGAAAGAAGAGAAAGAAAAAGAGGCTAACTAACTACCTGTGATACTCTCCCTATCTATCAGTCCGACAAACCCCGACTGTTGTTCGGTTTCGCTCGGTTTAAATCGTAGTCGCTCGACCGGATAGCATTTGTTTTTGTTGATCTACTTTTCTTTCTTTCTTTCTTTCTTTCTTTCTTTCTCCCCTCTTTCTATTATATAACTTTGAAATATCACTTTATGTTTGAAAGAATTAACGACCAAGCCCAAGACTTGTGTTTAACTCCCAATGTCTGGCTTTCCTTTTAGAATCTAGGAACCTTAATTATTAAAATTAAGAAGCGAGCAAACAAGGTTAAAAACAACAAACAAACAAAAAACAAAACAAAATAAAACGAAACAAAATAAAAAACAAAAGCAAACAAAATAACTGACGCTAAGTTTGTATCTAAACTGCCAACCAAGATAAATAAAGGATATGAGGGCACCTCTGGTGGTGTAACGGTTAGCCAGCTAGACTAGCAAACCTACACGAGTGAGTTCGTGTCTCATTGGGTACCCTATTCATTCAGCCTTGTGCCACATCGAAGCAAAGAGCTTCGTAAATTACTAAATAAAGGATATGTGATAAAATGCTCACTATTTTGCTGAAAAGCAGATGCCAAAAGATTCTGGGCATAAAGTCTTGGTTACATGTCATTGATTTTGAAATAGGTAGCCGTTTGGTGTCTGGTGTTTGTGTGTGTTGTGAAAACCTGTCGTCTGTATTTTGCTGCTCACTTACAAGTAAAACGACTGTTAGGCGGACTCATTCACCACCACAATCACCTTTCTTTCTCCCACTCCTTTTCTCGGTATTTTTTATTGCTATTATATTAATAAAGCTAGTATAAATGGTGCTTTGTTGTTGTTGATGATGATGATGATGATGGGGGTGCGGTGGTGGTTTTATTCCCTTCAATAAAGCATTGTTGTAATCGCCTCCATTAATTCTGGAATCAGAAAATGCTGATATTAACGTAATTAAGAGTAGAAAAATAATGAAAAAATTGCGAATTTTTAGCGGGGAAAATGAAAGAGGACGAAAGTGAGAGAGAGAGGGAAGTGAATAGTGAGTGCGTGTCTGAGAGTGTGAGATAGATAGAGAGATAGAGAGAGAGACAGAGAGAGAGAGAGAGAGAGAGAGAGAGGGGTATTGTAGCTGAAAATTAGTGAAGAAATGTTAAAAGGAATGAAAAAAGTGAAATGTGATGGAAAGAAACGAATAAAAGTCAAATAAAGAAAATTATGAAAAGAGAAGGAAAACAGGAAGGAATGAGAAGCAAAAATGAAGGAAAAATGAAATAAAATTCCTAAAGGAAAAAGAAGACGAAATCGAAAAGAAAGACAACACCAACAACAATAACAAAAAAAAAAAAATGGTAATATATATATGTATATATATATATATATATATATATTGGTTTGGTTTATTTGTTTAATAGCAAATCAACCTTCGTGGGTTATTTGGTGGAAGCCATCATTTTACACGAACAGTAGGGATACTATTCAAACCATAGCTGGAGTGGGGATTAGGGGGCTCAATACCTTTCTCAAAGGGTATTAGCCCAAAAGTGAACGTAATAGCGTGACAGGAGTTCGAAATCCTTTACTTCAAGGCTGCAGTCCAGAACTTTAGCCACCACACCACGTAAATTCATTCTCTCTCTCTCTCTCTCTCTCTCTCTCTCTCTCTCTCTCTCTCTCTCTCTCACACACACACACACACACACACGCACACGCGCGTATTTTTTCATTTATTTTTTCTTTATATATATATAAAGCAATTTCGGAAAAAAAGTTTGTAAATAAAGAATGCAAATGGAAAGAAAGTGGTGGGTATAGGTTAGATATTTGAATAAAAGTTATATATATATATATATATATATATATATATATTAGCATCTCTAAGTTTGAGTTTGAAGCATAGGTCTTCGCTGAATTTTGATCTGAAATTGCAGATGTAATAGTCATGCATGGGGAAAAGAAGGAAATTATGTTGAAAAGTAAATATTTGTTGTATTAAATTAATAATTTTGTATCATTAGAACACCGAATTACAGAATTTCCAGCATATACATACATATATATATATATATATATATATGTATATATATGTGACCACTTACCTCCCATCTCACGAACCATCTAAGTTAGATGAGTAAAACATGCTGGGAAGTGCTAGAGATACAAAGGATAAAATCATAAGCGATGTTCTCCAGTGGACTCCTACACATGCCTACACCAGTGTTGGTCGACCAGCAAAAGCTTACATTCATTAGAACTGCGCGGACACTGGATGCCGGCTGGAGGTCCTGCCAAGATCAATGACCGATAGGGATAGACGGCGGGAGAGAGTCAAGGAAATCCGTGCTATCAGTTCGCCTTGATGATATTTATATATCAGACAGGAAAAACAAATGGTCTGGTTTTCTATATATAAAAAAGGGAAAATTGGGGTTTGGGAGATAGGGTGGTCGGAATTTTGTGGATTTTTCTAGATTTTAATAAGAAATTTCTCATCCTTTCTTTGTCTGAAGATGCAGATCTAACATTTAAGAAATAAAGGGGCAGCTGAAATAAATATCATCACAAAAACATGAGTGATTTTTAACATTTTTTCTTTTACACACACACACACACACACACACACACACATATATATATATATATATATATATATTACCGGGCATATCAATTTTTTATAAAAGGATTGTATCATTTCCTTGAAACATTATGGAATCAGAACGGTTATTGTTATATATCATTCATCGCCAAACTCGTTCAAAATCTGAAACCAAAGTTTAATATGTATCAGTTTAAAAATAAGCACACCATTTACACATATATATTATGCAATTTTATTTTTGGTGACAGAGTTTAGTCATAAATAATGTCTAATAACATCGATTTTAAGTGTTTAATGTTTCATAAGAAATAGTAAAATCCAGGTGTCTTTGCCCGAGAAGAAAATTAACTTTTTATTAAAACTTGTCTGGTGTGCAGTCATTCATGTGCTATGCAATATATATATATATATATATATATATATATATATATATATATATATATATATTGTGCTGAATGATGGTTGGCAGGTTTGTCTTATAGATAATTACTATTGAGATAGATCGTTACCTGGTGTCCATTATTATGACGTTATGTGAAATTAACGAAAACTCAGTAATTCCTAATTGACTAGGATTAATTTTTTCTGGCAAACGGTCATATTAAGATACTAAGTCTGGGTCCACGTCACTATATTAACTGTGGTCTAACAAGAATAACTTGGAATAACTATTTTGCCCACTCAGCGGGGGCTGTAGAATACACCAACTACAACTCTGCAGAGGTGTGAGATTCCCACCACCAACGAGTGTCCTGTATATGATACTAAACAATCTGATTGTGAGGTTCCAGTGATGCTGGAGCTTTGGGGAATGCGGAGTACCCCTTTACTGCCATCGCTCTCAGGTCAATTCTGGCCCGGATTGGTACCACCTGATAGGGCCCCATCTATGGGTTAAATAGAACTAAACTGATTGTTTTAAATGGAACTGTTTTTGACATTGAAACTACTTACGCTAAACTGATTTGTTTAATATAAATAAGTTTTGACAATTAACTGTGAGTAAATAAAATCGTTACTTATACTAAACTGAATTGGTTGAATAAGAACAGTTTGACTAAACTGAACTGGTTGAAATAGAAATTTTTTTGACAATTAAACTGTGTACTCATGCTAAAATGAATTCTTTGAAATAGAACTGATTTTTGTACAAAAATAGATTTGGCATTAAATAACCTTCAAAGGTTGATATGCCATAAAACCCAACAGCCAACCAACTAACCATTAATTTACCACAGGTTCTCGAAGATCGATCTATCACTCTAAACTTATCCTCGTCTGGCTTACAACAACACTCCTTGGACATCTCTCAAGGTTGAAACTCACTGGACGGGTGAATCGTCAGGGCAGGTATCCGTTATATTTATGTTGGTATACTTAGTTGGAACTTGAAGCAAGACCTTAATAAAAAGCTGCCCTGTGAGGATTATACACTCATAAGTCTTTAGCAAAACCAACTTGAAAATCATTGCTCCACGACGAGGAAATTCTATGAATATTTATGAAATGTCACTTAGTCTGGCAAAAGATCATATAATGTACACGGAGGTTTGGAAGATTGTATTAAACATTCGAGTGGTGAAGACAGGCTTATCTTGAAATTACGTCACCAGCATTTTTGG
Organism: Sepioteuthis lessoniana; assembly: GCA_963585895.1. Lineage (NCBI taxonomy): Eukaryota > Metazoa > Mollusca > Cephalopoda > Myopsida > Loliginidae > Sepioteuthis > Sepioteuthis lessoniana. Next base: position 104,616 of record CAUZXS010005228.1, on the reverse strand, counting down.
GAAATGATCACGAAATTTTTTTTAGCTCGAAGGCGCACGTGAGTGCGCACGCGTGTGGACTCGAATTTTTCTGACCTTTGAGCTGTGATTGTAGTGTGTTCTTGTCTTTTGATCGGTTAAAAACACAAACAAAACAAACTAAAAAAGAAGAAAGAATTAAACAACAGCAACAACAACAATAAAAGACAAGACGAGCTAGGTCGTGGGGATTCTGATCCAGCGCCAGCATCTTTACCAATGAACTTAGGGGAGAGCTGGAATAATTCAACATTATCGCGACTATGGTCGTAGGGTTCAGGGCTATTTTTTCTTACACAAGTATATTCGCATGGGCTTTATCATATGTTGCGGTCAAAGAATGTTGTCAAATACCCTTATATATATATATATATATGGAGAAATGGTAGATTTTAGTGGAAATGACAAGCTGATAAAATAAGTGGAAAAGTGAATAAATCAAACACTTCGAACGGGTTGAGTGGTAAAATTCTTCTGTTAATAAAGAACAAAATATTACCTCTTTAATCAAACAGGCGATATCTCCACTCTAAACGGTAGCGCCCTGAAACTAGTTGCAAAGTTCACCTACCTAGGAAGTAGTGTCTCATCAACCGAGACAGACATCGACACGCGACTAGTAAAGGCATGGACAGGTATCGATAGCCTATCGGTCATATGGAAGTCAGACCTGACCGATAAAATGAAGCGCAATTTCTTCCAAGCAGCGGTGGTGTCGATACTGCTGTATGGATGCACTATATGGATGCTAATTAAACGTATGGAGAAAAACCTTGACGGCAACTACACAAGAATTCTGCGAGTAATATTGAACAAGTCCTGAAGGTAACACCCCGCAAAGCAGCAGCTATACCGCCACCTACCACCCATTACGAAAACTATCAAAATTAGACGAACTAGACATGCGTGACACTGCTGGAGAAGTAGGGACGAGCTCATAAGGGATGTACTCTTGTGAACCCCTTCATATGGCCGTGCAAAGGCAGGGCGACCAACTCGAGCTTACAGCAGCTCTGTGTAGATACGGGATGTAGCCCTGAGGATCTGCCGGAAGCGATAGACGATAGGGAGGGGTGGCGAGAGAGGGTCAGGGATATCTGTGCTGATGGTGCGAGTTGATGATGATGATGAATTCCATTCATTTTCTTGCTTGCCTTTCGTAGGAAAAACATTTTTTTAGTTTTAATATTTAATATTTGTTGTGTATTATTCTAAGAGTATCGATCCCTTTTTTAGTCTTTACTTTATGATCCCATTATTATTTTAACACACACACACACACACACACACACACACACACACACACACACACACACACGTGTATGTATGTATTTGTGTGGGCATATGAATGTGTAGTATGGTATTGTGGATATACGTGTGTATATTCTACGTGTGGTAGACATATCTGTTATAAAATAGTTATAAATCTGAATACATCTGTTCATAATATCTGACTTTTTTTTTATAAGTCCACTTACATTCAGAGAGAGAAAGAGAGATGGAGGGGGAAATATAGAGTGGCAAGTAAAGGCATGAAAGGTTAAAAAAAGTAAAAAAAGAAAAAGCAAATACTTCAATGGCAAAAAGTTATCAAAGCAAGTGAAAGATAACGAAAGTGACTTGGCACACCCCGGAAAAATGAAAGAATAGTATTTAACAAAAGAACAATATCTTAAATTCTGTAAAGTGTTCAGATGTTTTTGTTTGTGGTTGTAAAATTGGATTGTTTGATTAAGAAGAGGTATATATATATAAGTAAAGTTACGAACCTTAGTTGAGGGTGACCCTAATGCTTCCTTTGTTGTATAGCCATGAACAACTATTCATACACATATGCATGCAGAAACATAACGACGCAATGAAGACGAGCGATGCAGTTCTTTAGAAAAATATACCTCTCACTTTATTGAGACTGAACAGAACTGCAAAATATTGACCCCTCACTCTTATGGCCATAACAGCGTTTCTTTCCCGTTCTCCTGGGCTGCTCAACCGGGGGCCTTGGGGCCAAGCCTCTCTGGGACATGGTCCTCATTCCAGCATCTTCTCTCCAACTGCAACTGCTCAATCGGGGGCCCGAGAGCCCCCTCTGCTGGGTGCTGGTTCTCTCTACTGCATCTTATCTCTAATTGACTCGAACTTCCAGTGCACCGAGTTATATTATTGTTTTACGCCCACTCAATTCAACCTTGATACCTTCGACCGGATGCACCTGTTATTTACACAGGTGCACTTCCTATTTTGACAGCTCGGCCGGGGTCAATATGCAACACCTTTTCAATAGCTACTACACCGAGGTGAAGAGGAGGGCGCTACTCCATTCCCTGGATTGCTCCACTTTACACTTGATCCTTACCTTATAATGCTGAGTGTTAGGCAAGGCGGCATCAAGTACCATTTTTTGAGTCTTTGGTATGATTCGACAAGGGATTGAACCCCGGTCTCCCGGACCATTGGCGAACACTCTACTCATTAGGTCAATGACCCGGTGTTATATATATATATATATATATGTATAAAACTTCTTATTTTACATCCTGCGAGTTTTTCACACCAGCGTTTGCTAATGGTCTTTCACTGGATTCTGAATGATAGCAAGTCTCTTTAAGTCTTCAGGACTCTTCTCAGTATTCTGGCCGTTCTCAATAATGTTGTAGTTTGGATGATCTCCACTCGTCCACCGTTTTCCAACTCTTCCAGCCCCCTTGCCAAGCCTTTGGGGATCGTTCTAAGTGCACCAATTACAATTGGTATCACCGTCACCATCATGTTTCATAGCTTTTAAGTTCTCTGGCAAGGTCCAAGTACTTGTCTCTCTTTTTGTTTTCTTTGATTTTTACTCTGTGGTTTTTCTTAACAAACACTAAGTCTGGTCTTTTGGTCGGGATTTGGTGATCTGTTTGTATCTCTAAATCTGAGAAAATGTTGTCTGTCTTATTCTTTAGGACGAATTCTGGTTTGTGCATATATCATTATACAAATTTAAATTTCTTGCGCAGTTCCCAGTGGATCACCTTCCACACACTGTCGATTATAATAATAATAGTAATTATTATTATTTACTCCTTGAAAGTTTTTCACATCAGTTTTAGATGATGGTATTTCACTGGAGTTTGTTTGACAGCAAGTCTCTTCAAGTCTCCAGCACTCTTCCCAGTATCTTGGTTGTTCCCAATAATGTAGTAGTTTTGGCGGTCTTCACTCGTCTTCCTACCACAAAGTCCTCCAGTTCCTTTAATAATCCTTTGGTGACTGTACCAAAAGCACCAATCACTATTGATATAATTGTCACCTTCATGTTCCATACGTTTTTTCAATTCCCTAGCATGGTCGAGGTACTTATCCTTCTTTTCACTTTCTTTCAGTTTTATTCTGTGGCCAGTCGGGACAGCAAAGTCCACAATTTTGCAAGTTTTCTTTTTTTTTGTTTATTATTATAAGGTCTGGTCGTCTGGTCGAGATTAGGTGATCCGTTTTTTATTATATTATTTTACTCCTTGCCACTTTTTCAAGCCAGCATTACTTGATAGTCCTTCACTAGAGTCTAAGTGACAGCTACTATCCTCAGGTCATCTAAACTCTTCTGATAATTCAATCAGATTTTAATAATGCTGTGGTTTGGATGGTCTCGGCTCTTCTTTGATTTCCAATTCCTCCGACCCTTTTCCCAAGCCTTTGGAGACCGTTCCAAGCACACCTACAAAAATCGGTATCACCGTCACCTTTACGTTCCTGATTTTTTAGTTCTCAGGCAAGGTTCAGGTATTTGTCTATCTTTTCACTTTATTTCATTTTTCCTTTGTGGTCTCTTAGAACAGCAAAAAACACAAGGGGGCAAGTTCTTTTTCTTGAAATTCAGTTTCTCTCTTGGCATTTCCCATTCTTAATGGTCTGATCATTTCATGTGCCTTTTCTCTAATTTTTCGTTTGGAGTATACATATAGTTGTTTTCCTTCTCATTTTTGATTTCTAGTTTCGTCTTAAGGTTGACAATACTAGTAGCTGCAATTAGCCTTTCTTGGCTCTTTATTGTGTATTTCTCGAGTCCTCGAATACTTGCATCCACGCAGTGCTGACGAGTTTTATTATTATTATTATTATTATTATTATTATTATTATTATTTACTCCTTGATGGTTTTTCACATCACGATTTGCTGATGGTCTTTCACTGGAGTTTGAGTGACACTAAGTCTCCTCAAGTCTCCAGGACTCTTCTCAGTATTCTGACCGTTCTCAATAATGTAGTAGTTTGGATGGTCTCCACTCGTCCTCTTATTTCCAAGTCTTCCAGTGTCTTTAATAGTCCTTTGGTGACTGTACCAAAAGCACCAATTACAATTGGTATAATTGTCACTTTCATGTTACACAGTTTTTTAATTTCCAAGTAAGGTCGAGGTACTTATTTTTCCTTTCATTTTCTTTCAATTTTATTCTGTGGCCAACCGGGACTGTTGATTATTATAAGGTCTGGTCGTCTGGCCGAGATTAGGTGATCCGTCTGTATGTCAAAATCCCTGAGGTGTTCTTGGGTACAGCCCAGGTATTTATCCCTTTGATAAGGTTTCTGCGACATAGTTCTGTCTCGAGTAGCTTTCTGGTTCTCCTGAGATCATCATCATCATCATCATCATGTCGTGCCTCTAGCATGGATATCCCTGACCCTCTCTCGCCACTTTTTCTTATCGTTCATCGCCTCTGGCAGATCTTCATGGCTACATCTCGTATCCTCACATAGCTGCTGAATGTATGTTCGTGCTTGTCGTCCTGCTTTTGCCCGGCCATATGCGGGGGTCCATAGGAGTACACCACTTATGAGCTCGTCCCTGCTTCTCCAGCAGTGTACTCTTTCTTAATTTTTTCTTTCATCTTCACTTGTTTGATGGTGCCAGCTTCCAAAATGCCCAAGTATTTGTAGGTTTCTTTTTCTCCGGGCGTTCTAATTTTTTCTTTATTTAGTAGTTCCATTCCATCCGTCAGGTGTCGTTTGCCGCTTTTCATTACTAGCATGGCACATTTTTCTAGGTCAAATTCCATCCCTCTGTCCTAACTGTATATTCTCACTGCGTGTATTATAGTTTTTCGAGTCTTCACACCAGCGTTAGCCGATGATTTCTTACGGGGGTGACAGCATGTCTTCTCAAGTTTTTGGGCTCTTCTCAGTATTCTGGCCGATCTCAATGATGTAGTTTGGATGGTCCCCACTCGTCCTCTTATTTCTAAGTTCTCCAGTCCTTGTACCAATCCTTTGGTTACTGTACCAAGAGCACCAATTACAATTTGTATCACCGTCACTTTTATGTTCCACAGTTTGTTCAGTTCTCTAACAAGGTCCAGGTACTTATGTTTCTTTTCACTTTCTTTCAATTTTACTCTCTGGTCAGCTGGGACAGCAAAGCCCACAATTCTCAAGTTTTCTTTTTTGTTGATTACAAGGTCTGTTCGTCTGGCCGAGATTGGGTGATCCGTTTGTATCCCAAAATCCCCAAGGAGTTTGTGCGTCTCATTCTCCAGGGTAGATTTTGGATTGTGCATATACCAATTGGTAGTATGGTCAAAACTTCAATTTCTTCAATTCTTAATGTATCACCTTGTCTACCCAGTCGTGTCAAGTCTTATATCCTTTCCGTGCTAATTTGCTGCATTCACTAATTATGTGATTGATCGTTTTGTCTCTATCACCACATAATCTACACCTGTTGTTTTGCTGTGTCTTACCTATTCTCGCTTTGATATGATTGGTCCTTATGGCGTTGATTTGTGCAGCTATTAGAAGAGATTCAGTTTCTCTCTTAAGGTTTTCCTTTCTTAGCCCCATCCACGTTTTCTCATGTGAGATATCACTTGTTAGTCACTTAAAACGTCCATTGAGTTATTTTTCATCCCATTTTTGTTTTCTGGTTATTTCTGTTCTGTTGGTCTTCGTGTTGTCAGTATTGTTCCTGGTGGCTGTAATCAGTCTTCCTCTGCTCTTTTCTATGTAGTCTTCAAGTCGTATTGATGCGTCAACGCTGTCTTCAATGCTGGTGAGTCCTCTCCCTTCTTCTTTTCTTGATGTATAAAGTCTATCAACATCTTCTATCAACGTCATCTCCGGGTTTTAATGCCTTTTGCATGGTCATTAGTTTTCTTGTTCATTTGTTTAAGTTCTTCTCTGGTGGGTTCAAGAATGGTCCCAAGTTTCTTACGAGAGGGACAGCCCAGGTATTTATCCCTTTTATAAGGTTCCTGCTATATAGTTTTGTTTCGAGTAGCTTTCTCGTTCACATGTAGTACACTTTAAAATTTTTTCTTTCATTATTATTATAATACTCCGGGGAAGTTTTTCACACTTGCCTTTCCAGGTGGTTTTTCACTAGAGGTTGAGTGACAACAAGTCAGGTCTCCAAGACTTTTCTATTATTATTATCATTATACTCCTTGGAGGTTTTTTTTCCCACCAGCATTAACTTATCTTCTTTCACTAGAGTCCGAGTGACAGCAAGTCTCCTCTAGACTCCAGGAGTCTTCTCAGTATTCTGGCCAATCTTAGAAGTGTAATAGTTTGTTATACCTTCTTAGACATCTTTTATACTATCTTCTCACATTAACCTTAGGAAAAAGAAGAAAAAACAGAAAAAGAAAAAACAGAATATTTGCACAAAACGCACCTACACACACTAATCATACTAAATTTATATACAGATAAAATTCTGTTTTATACTTCATCCAACCGTTCCCAAAAATGCCTTCTTATTTTCTTACCATTTTTTTCTGAAAAATCATCAAATTCAATCTTAAATTTTTTGCGCTGTTGCTGTTTTTGATCTGATTAAGCCATTTGTTCCAAAAATATACAACTCTATTAGCAAAAAAAAAAAAAAAAAGAAAAAAGAAAAAAAATAGAAGAAATTTGGCTTGACTGTAAATTTCCAGTTCAAGGAGAAATATTAAAAAATGTCTGCCATAATTAGAAATTCCATTAATTATCTTGGCAATTTATTTCTGAGGTTAATAGTGCATTGACCAGCTCACGAAAACAATAACAACGACCACAGTATAGAAAATTTTGTGATTGATTGATTGATTGATTTTAACGGCATGACAATCTGTCTAGGGTTCTTTTATGCAGAAGGAATAATATTTATTGTTATTATATTCTTCAGGGATTTCTTTTTGCATACGAATATTGAATATGTATAATTCTTAAACAGTTCTATTTGAAACATAGATGGGGACGCTAACAGGTACAACCACTCCGGATCAGAGTGAACATGGCAGTAATGGGAGTGAAGAGGAACTCCACACTCCTCAAGCCTTCAGAACTGCAGCCTCATCATCAGATGGATTTTAGTGTCATACCCGGGTCAGTCTTTTTTTTTAATGATCTTATCCCCGCTAAAATGGACACTGTCAGCATATTCTATGCCAAGTCCTACAGCTTATATGATTGTCCCGACTGTATTCTTCAAATTGCTTTAGTTGAAAACAAGCATCGAACTCAATTTTATTTTAAAGATACGAGAAGGTGGTAGCTGAGAGTTATTTGCGCTGAGATAACAAATACTGAAACCAGTTAAAATGTGTGCCAACAAATGATTAATATTTAAAGGAATTATAAGTGTTAGAAATACTGGAGGTGCCCGCGGTGTAATGGTTATCGTAATGGACACGGCGATGCGAGTTCAAATCTTGGACGAGACTGATTGCATTTCACATAGCACTAATACCCTTGGGAAAGGTATGAATCCAATTATTCTCTCCCTCCAGCTATGGGTAAATAGTAGGACAGACTGACAACTAGTCCAGGAGAAGGAAAACTCTGAATTAAAACCTGTTAAACTCCGCTTAAAAATTGACCTTGTGTCATATCCTGCCCGAGCGGAGGGGTTGGTAAATATGATAAGTGTTAGAAATACTTGAAATTACTTAATTGTTGGTAAACGAATGAATCATGTTTAATAGAATTATTAGTGTTAGATAGCAATACTTGAAACCATTTATGGTCCTCGGTATGACATTAGACTGCATCTTATCGTGAGGATCCAGTCTGGGAGTTTGACGAATGTAGAGTACCTCTTCATTACCATTACTCTCAGGTCCACTCTGACCCGGAGTGATAGTCCCTTTTAGGGTCCCGATTAGAACTGTTTAATATTTTGATAGAGATTATAATTTGTTATTTAAAACCATACAACTGTATGTAAAGTAAAGTAAAGTTGACGACCGTAGTCGACGGCGACCCGAAGGCTCCCTTTTCGGTAGCTACTACACCAAGATGTGGGTGAGGGCGCTACTCCTTTCCATGGATTGCTCCCCTTTACCCTTGATTCTTCCCTTAGAATGCTGAGTGCTAAGCAAGGTAGCATCAAGTACCATTTTTAGAGTCTTTTGGTATGACTCGACCTGGGATTGATCCCGGGTCTCCCGGGCCATTGTCGAACACTCTAACCATTATGCTAAATCTTATATAGGAATACTTGATAAATGGAATTATTAGTATTAAATAGCAATTGCTAAAACCATGTAATTGAGTGCAAATGATTAATTATAAATTGAATTATTAGTGTTTGTACAGCTTGAAACTATTTAACTATGTGCAAACAAATAATTAATATTGAATAGACTTATTAGTGATAGCACTACTTGAAACTATTTAACTGTGTGCAAACAAATAATTAATATTGAATAGACTTATTAGTGATATCACTACTTGAAACTATTTAACTGTGTGCAAACAAATAATTAATATTGAATAGACTTATTAGTGATAGCACTACTTGAAACTATTTAACTGTGTGCAAACAAATAATTAATATTGAATAGACTTATTAGTGATAGCACTACTTGAAACTATTTAACTGTGTGCAAACAAATAATTAATATTGAATAGACTTATAAGTGATAGCACTACTTGAAACTATTTGACTGTGTGCAAACAAATAACCTCTAATTTATCTCAAAATAAAGTTGTCTACAAATTATTCACTGAAAAATCATATATAATATATATATATATATATATATATATATATATATATATATATATGTGTGTGTGTGTGTGTGTGTATGTGTGTGTGTGTGTATAAATAGGGTTATGGCCATCAGTAGTAGATATACGATTAAACCAAATAATCCAACCTATCTATTTCATTTTCGTACAAAAGAACAATTATACCCGTGAATACTCAGTAAGAATTATACCCGTGAATACTCAGTAAGCTTAGTTTGGTCTGTCTGTGGATTTCATTGGAAGGAGAAAACAGTGATCAGTTTGCGAAGATTTTCTAAATGAAAAGGACTAAATAAAATTTGCCTGGGTTCGAACATCGATCATGTCACCTAAATAAAATACTCATTTACTTCAGGCCTGATAATCATAAAATAGGATAAAAAATTGATAATCAATAAAATTGGAAGAAAAATTGATAATGTATAAAACAGAAAGAAAAATTGATAAAGCAAAGAATAGGATGATAATTGATAATGCATGAAAAATTGATAATGAATAAGATAGGAGGAAAAATTGATAATGCGTTAGATAAGAAGAAAAACTGTAAATGCATAAAATAGGAAAAAAAATTGATAATGTATAAAACAGGATGAAAAATTGATATTGCTTAGAATGAAATAGATTTTAAAACAGCTGTATCCCGATGTTCAACAACCCCTATTTATAAATATTGTAGACAATATAATATATATATATTCTAATAAAAAAATTGAATTTTTTTCAAATTCTATTCTCTCCGGAACACTCAAATGAAATTTTTTTTTCGTGTAACATCTGATGATGGCCATCACGACCAGAAATAAATTTATAATGACACCAAAGAAGTGAATTTTTTCTTTGTTTTTTCATATAAAAAAGAATTTTAGGCTCTGCATGTTGAGGTTTGATGTATTTTTAATCCCAAATGAATTATTCCTCGATAGCCGTTGACATTGAGCGCTCAAACTGGATACTCCAACCCCTTGGATTTTTTCGCTGGATTATATATATATATATATATATATATATATATATATATAACTTTTTTCTTTTTTTTGTTGGTTCAAAAAGAGAAAAAAGTAAATATTTTTAAATGAATAGGTCCACAAAGAGGTTTATTCTTTTAAAATTACTTATTTAATCCTACACGTGTTTATAGCGTCTTATCGCTCACGCCAGGGTGAGTTTAATGACTTCTAGTAGTGTCACCTTTGGTTTATATAGTGCTGACTGCTTTGATAGGGTTGCCGTTCCTTTACACACACACACACACACACACATATATATGTATATATAAAATTTAGATAAAACTATGAAATACTAATTTGTCTGACAATACCTAAAAGCCAATTATCTAGTATTTTTTTTTAATTAAATAACAAATACGTACTAACAAATCAAAGTTGTTAATGAAAGAAAACACATTGATGATATTGTAGGATGAAAAGGAATTTTAAAATACAGAATAAAAACCTAACTAACGCCATTAGATTCATCACTGTTTCAAACAGGATTTTTCTCAACATTCTGCCATATTATTTTAAAGATCATTTGTGGATTTATTGTGATGGAAAGTTATTTTTGTCCGTTTCACATAAATTCTTAATGATGTTAGAATGCAGCCACGGCAGTATTTCAACGTTATCTTCCCTTTAGGCTCTGATAAATCGACATCATTCTAAAACATACAACCGGAGGAATGCTTGTGGCGAAGTGGCTAACGTCCTGAACTGTGACATTGTAGTAAGCTAGTTCGAGTTCCAACCGCGGTATTGCATTCACTTTCAGAATAATACACTTGGGAAAGGCATGAACCCTCTTATCCCCATTAGCGGTGGGTTAAATAGTAACACTACTGTTCTCGAACAAAGTTGGTTTTGGCATTGAATAACTCACGAATGTTGATGTGCGATTACCCCCCCCCCATGATATTCTCTCTCATTTTTTTCTCACCATATTTACCAACCCCTCCGCTCGGGCAGAATATGACACAAGGTCAATTTTTAAGCGGAGTTTAACAGGTTTGAATTCAGAGTTTTCTTTCTCCTAGACTAGTTGCCTCACCAAGGCTGAAGAAATCAGTCTGCCCTACTATTTACCCATAGCTGGAGGGAGAATAATTTTTTCTCTTACGCAATGCGAGTGGTAGTCTTCATCTAGTCTCATATAGTCCTGATCATCAGATACAAAGATGTTAAACTTCAATTGGTCATTTGATATAATTTCAAATAACTTTTCAAAGATCCAATCTTTATGCTCTTTGTGGAATTAAACGTATATTCATCTTCTATTCTTTAAGGAAAAGTATTGCTTTTTTGTGGGCCATAAGACTTATCAGTTCAAATTTCTTTAGGCGATTTTTATAATGACCGCATCTATTTTCAAGCAATATTTTTGCCTTCCCTAATTTTTTACATTGGTGGCAGCCATTTCCCTATTTATGTGAGTGAATATATCTTTTTCGATCTATTTTTCAATATTTCTCTCTGTATTTTATCTCACTTTAATATTTTTCTAATTTTCTGTTTTCTAAATTTTTTCTCTTTCTCTTTTCACCTCTCTTTCTCCATCCCTCTATTTCTTTCTCTCTTTGTTTTTCTTAGTCTCTTTGTCCTTTCTATTTCTCTTTTTCTCTTTCTTTCATATTGCCTAGACTGCTTCTCTACAGAGGGGTAAGACCCCCCCCCCACAAACGAGTGTCCGGTTTATGACACTAAACAATCTGATGGTGAGGTTCTAGCAATGCTGGAGCTTTGGATAATGCGGAGTACCCCTTCATTTCCATCGCTCCCAGATCCACTCTGACCCGGAGTGGTAGCACCTGATAGGGCCCTATCTATGGGTTAAATAGAACAAGCAGCATACTTATGCCAAAATGAATTGTTTGAATAAACTGGGTAGCTTGAAATAGAAATGTTTTTTTACAATTAAACCGTACTTACATTTAAACTGCGTGCTTATGCTTAACTGAATTATTTGAAATAGAACTGTTTTTCGACATTAAAACTGTATTTACACTTAACCGAATTGTTACATATAACTGCTTGAATAGTTTGAAATGGAAATGTTTTTGACAATTAAACTGTGTACTTATGCTAAACTGAATTGTTTTAAAAAGAACAGTTTATT
>CAUZXS010005228.1:55000-87500 GCA_963585895.1 Sepioteuthis lessoniana | reverse complement strand
GCACAGACAGGCAGGGTTCGAGTCTCGGCTCGTTCCCGACCTTCCCCTCCCCTTTATCCCCACTTTAATTGGCCTTCGGGCTTTTGACCTTGTGTCAAGTCGTGTCTGGTGGGAGGCAGCGACAAATACTTGGTATCTTAGAGTTGACTTTCTGAAAGCTTTTAACGTCCCCGCCTCACAGAACGTCTGGTGTAATCTGACTAGATTTTTGATTTTTGCGCCAAGACTTCTGGGCTCATCACGTGGTAAGTATATCCAATTACAGCGAGCCTCTCCCTCACTCACTCCATACACAGGAATTACCATTTTACTAACCCAACAATAAGAAACTAAATCTGTTTTATTCAGAGGCAAAAAGAGAAATGTATTTTGGTAGGGAAAAGTCTAATAGCGTCAATATTTAAATTGAAAAAAAAGTAATCAAAGCTATATATCAGAATGGGTTTAACCTTTAAGCGACATTCTGAAATAATAGATATTTTTAATTTTATTAGGAAGCAGATAAAATGAGAAAAAAGCGACGACATAAAAAAACAACAATATTTCACGCGTGTTTTGATGCAACGAGAGGATTATTCATAATGTCTATTATACTGGAACTCAGAACAAGCAACATTTAATGCATACGGATTCTATAAAAATCATATAAAAAACAAAAAGAAGATAGCTACATTATTGCTGGGCAGGCTTTAACATTTTATGTTTAATATGCGAGTTTGACCATGAAAGACTTCCTCCAAAAAAACAAGGCACCCTGCCTCCCCAAAAAACCCCAAACAAAACAAAAGATAAAACAATAAAATAATAAAACAGACAAAAAATCCACACTCATCCTAATACCTAGTTTTCACTGTTTTCTTTGAATTAGTTTTATTGGATCTCATAAAGGTTGGTTGGTATTTTTATGGCATATCAACCCTTGTGGGTTATTTAATCTAAAATCCTATATATATATATATATATATGTGTGTGTGTGTGTGTGTGTGTGTGTGTGTGATTTATAAGTGATAATAACAAAATCTTTTGTAAATGATTGAACAATTCTATTTGACCAATAGATGGGACTCTAACCGAAAATACGACTCAAGGTCAGAGTGGAACTGGGAGTAATGGCAATATAGGGGTATTCCACATTTACCAAAGCTCTAGGACTTTAGCCTCACTATCAGATTCTCGAAAAAGGTGCTGCTCACAAAGAGTAGCAGTAAAAGTCCGTAATATATTCTTACTTCCCTTTTTAATAAAAAATGCAGTTTTTATCTGCCCTTGTGGAACTGTAATCTTCCAGAAAGAAGTTATTTACAAGGTAACAGAAGCTCACCAAAAAGTGAGCGGATAGAAAACGCTCCTTTAGCCATTCTTATTTCCACCGAGCAGTTTTAACTCTTGGAGTTAAAACTGCTCGGTAGAAATAAGAATTATTATGCTCCAGTATATTGCTTGACTTGTAAATCATTGCTGATGAGTTTAACTATCATTGGGTTCTCTATGAAGTAGGACTTGTATCAAAGTTGATTCAGTTCAACAAATTTCTTTTCCTCTTTTACTCTCATTACCTCTCTTTCTCCACACACACACACACACACACACACACACACACACACACACACACACACACACACACACACGTATATAATTGATATCAAATTATAAAGTTACATATTAGAAATAGATAACTTTGGGTCCTTTTGCATTTTTAACCCTTTCGACTTAGTGTTAAAATTCAAAAGTCGAGTTTTTAAAAACTACCAAAAAAAAAAAAAAAAAACGAATTTCTTCAGAAACAAATATGTTCTTCGTATGACTGTCAGTTTCACGGAATTCATCGATCGTCAGGTTGCATTTTTAGCAAGTTATATATATATATATATATATATATATATATATATATATATATATATATTAACCAAACCCTCGGCTCAGATACTTAGTTCAATAACCTCTTTGTGAATAGGCGTAAATATACACGATTTTTGTTTTTTTTCTTATTTTCTCATACACCTACACAAATTCCTTTTGCATTTTCTCTTTGTGCCCACATACATACTTTCTTTATCATTCTAAGTATATATATATATATATATATATATATATATATATATAAGTATAAGTATATATATATATATATATAAGTGTATATATATATATAAGTATAAGTATATATATATGTATATATGTATATATATATAAGTACAAGTGTATATATATACATATATATATATATATGTGTGTGTGTGTGTGTGTGTGGTTTGGTTACTTTGTTTAATGGCATATCAAACTGTGTGTCAGAGCCATCCTTTTAAACTGCTGTAATGGTGATATGTATACTTATACCTGGGAGATTAGAAAGTTCATACTTCTCCTTAGGTGAACATAATAGCGCGATCGGAGTTCGAACTCGCATAAAACGGTGTAGCAGTCCAGCACGTTAGTGACGACACCACGAGTACTATTTAAACCATAAGTGGGGGAATAAGGGATTTTATACTTTTCCCAAAGGGTATTAGTCTGAAAGTGATTGTAATAGGGCAACAAGGGTTCGAACTTGTTTACTACGACGTCGCAGTCCAACACATAAGCTACCGCTTCACGGCGTCTCACCACAAAAAGGAATTTGACACCATTAATATTCTGAATACCTCCATAGAGTCTTAGTGCTTGTCATATAGATCAATGCATTCAACTATTTCTGAGATTTTATAAAATTTCGTTCCCTGAGAAAATATGCTATTCAGCCTTTTATTAGATTGAAATTAAACTATAGATTAATAAATCTATTAATATGTTGGCGGCGTGAATTTAATCAAATCTAAACTTCTGTTTATCATTTACGTAATATTCAAAAAACACTATTAACGATTTCACGACTCCTACAAGTCACAAGATTACACCCGCCCGGTCGTTGGAGCTTAGAAAATACTGACTGTATTCTTTGTAAACTGGTAAGTCACAAGAAACGTATGTCACCCGTTTACGAAGAATACAGTCAGTATATTCTAAGTTCCAACGACCGGGCGAGTGTAGGCATGGACAGCTATCGATAGGCTCTCGATCATATGGAAGTCGGACCTAACTGATAAAATGAAACGCAGTTTCTTCCAGGCAGCGGTTGTGTCGATACTGCTATATGGATGCACCACATGGACGCTTACGAAGCGGCTGGAGAGAAGGCTGGACGGAAATTACACAAGAATGTTGAGAGCAGTATTAAACAAGTCCTGGCGACAACACCCCACGAGACTCCAACTATACGGACACTTGCCCCCCATCACGAAAACTATACAAGTTCGACGAACCAGACACGCAGGACACTGCTGGAGAAGCAAGGACGAGCTCATAAGCGATGTACTCCTGTGGACCCCCACATATGGATGTGCAAGAGTGGGACGACCAGCACGAACCTACATACAGCAACTATGTGAGGACACAGGATGTAACCCTGAAGACCTGCCGGAGGCGATGAATGATAGGGAGAAATGGCGAGAGAGGGTCAGGGATATCCGCGCTGGCGGCGCGACATGATGATGATGATGATGATGATGATATTGTTTGTATACATCTTCATCAAGTCACACTGACCTCATCGAGTTCCCTGATTCTCTATCACCATCTATATCTATCATCTATCGTTCCTGATAGATTTTTAAGCTGCATCCAGTGCTGATGTAAGTTTTTGCTGGTCAGCCAACACTGGCGTGTCCATGTGTAGAAGTCAAGTGGAGGTGCTCGTGGTGTAATGGTTATCGTCGTAGGAAATGGACACGGCTAACTGCATTTCACATAGCACTAATACCCTTGGGAAAAGTATGAATTTAATTATTCTCCCTCCAGCTATGGGTAAGTAGTATGACAGACTGGTTTCTTCAGCCTTGGTGAGGCAACTAGTCTAGGAGAAAGAAAACTCTGAATTCAAACCTGTTAAACTTCGCTTAAAAATTGACCTTGTGTCATATCCTGCCCGAGTGGAGGGGTTGCTAAATATGGATGTGTAGAAGTCCATAAGAGAACGTCGCTTACTTCTCCAATAGTGCACCGCACGACTTGTTCGGCTTACTTGAGTGTTTGTGAGATGGAAGGTAAGTGGCAATACAGATGTTGTTTCGTGGGCTGTTATTTTGTGAGGTGTTGCTTCCAGGATTTGTTCAAGACAGCAAGCAACATTCTGGTGAAATTCCCATTTGGGTTTTTTTTCTGTACATTTTGTTGGTGTCCTCGTAGTGCATCTATATAGTAGTATGGACACAACTACAACTTGAAAGAGATCTGATTTTATTTTATCGGATAGATCAGATTTCCATATCATTGACAAACTGTCAATAGCATATCACACATTCGCAAATCGTATGTTGAAATCACTTTCAGTTGATGAGATGTTGCTCCCGAGGTAGGTGAACTGGTCCACTAATTTTAGAGGTTTGCTACTTGGTGAGGAAATAGCACCTTCTTGTTTAAAACATATGATCGCTGTTTTATTTGCATTCAAGTAGGGACAATGCTTGCTGCTGCTTGCTTCAGGCTATGCTGTAGGGATTTTGCTTGTGTTGGTATATTTACGAGAAGTGCTAGATCATTTGCGTAGTCAGCGTTTGTCTTAGTTTCTGTGAGATATCATCTGCTTCTTATCATTTTTAATGTGAAACCATTTTCTTTTATTTGATCTATTGACGTTCGAAGTATGTAGTCAAGGCAGATTATAAACTGATATATTGTTAGTTCGTCTTGAAAGACCCAGCGTTTATGTCGAAGAAGTCGGTGTCTCGATCAAGTGAGCGAAGCATTGCTTTCGTGTTTTTGTAAAGTATCATAATAGCGATAACAGTTTCTTTAGGGTGATCATATGCAAGTAGTATTTGCTCCATTTTTCCTCTATGTATGGAGAAATCTACAAACAGTAGTGTTACCTCGAGATTTCAGAGAGTTCGTACACATAGATTAGGGTATACTACACATATACTTAATTCAAAGCCTTTTAACACATTATGAACCAACGTAGAATGGTAAGGTCCATTACTGTGCATATTGTAGATAAATATTGGACAAGGTCTGCGTTCATTACTGTCTATTTTGTAGATAATTTTTGGACAAGGGCTGAGTTACACAGAGAAAAAAAAAGATTGGATGAAATGGATGTACGAGGATCATTAAATAAGTTTCCAGACTTTTTTTTTGTTGATAGTACTGTGACGCGAAAGGTTTACTTTTATCCCAGAACGGGGTTTTATTTTCGCACGTGTGAAGACGGGACAGGTTGGCACTTGATCCCCTATAGAATAAGTCCTCGTTCAGAGTTTTTCTCTCAGGCATATAAGAACTGGCATATTATGTGAGGGATTAATTTAGGGCCAGACTGACCGCCGCTGGCAAGGGGTTCCAAATTTCACACTATCCACACACCCACCAGGTCGCTAAACTTCCTTCCCTAGACAACAGAAGATATGGACCTATAGGTTTTAGTCGTAATAATATTATATTGTAGTAGTCGGCAACTCCGGTTTCCCGTGTGATATTTTTAAGGAATTAATAGGACTATTTTAAGCCAGATAACATAAGGCGAATAGAAGCTGAAAAGGAAGCATGAGGTAACAAATTCGTAGCAGAACTGCAAAGAACAACTTAGACCACGTGGTAACATAAAAATACATCAATCCTTTACTATACAAAGAGATACACTTTCAAAGTGTCAAATATATAATAAATGGATAGTCCACGAACATAAATGTCTTTTCTTGACTTTTGTTTTTTCTTCAAATTGAGAGAGAGAGAGAGAGAGAGAGAGAGAGAGAGGGTGGTATATAAAGTTTGGGTATAAAGGAGAAATGGCCCCAAAGTTACTTATCTTATTTTTTGACGGGGTTCCACTGGAGAACCTTTCTTCTTTCACGGGCTAATAGACTTTATGCTATTTTTAATACTGGCTTGAAGAACTCGGGTCCCTCGTGTCTCAGATATTCTTTTGTCTTCTACCCGGAATACTGGCTTTGGTTCGTCTGCCCGCTACGAACCCTGCCAAACAACTGCCTTTCTTATTTTCTATTTTCGCTGACGGGAAGGAGTCCCTACTTCCGTTTCAGGGTCCCAGCCAATCATTTGGCTTCTCCCTCCTTCCCCCTTCCGGTGTCCGGTGACCTGAGGTTACTAAGTACCAACATCTGTTGATATCCCCTCTGTGACCTACATTCTTTCTTAACGGTCACTTTTTTTGACGGGTTGCCACTGTTCATTCCAACGGGAGGATAGTATTAATCTTATTTCTATCGTCTCCGTGGGATATCACGTGACAGTACACACATGAAACTCTTGTCTCCGGCTGCAATGCACTTGTACTGTTCCAACAACTTCTGGAAAGACCAATGGAAGTCCTCTTGTGTGAGCGTGTCAATGACCTTCGTCACAGCCTCTTTCATCTCAAATGTCTCATAACGACAGCCCTGAGCTTAGGGAATAACCAAAAGCCACAGGGAGCAAGGTCTGGGCCATAGGGAAGCTGAGGAACTGTCTTGATGCCCATCTTGGTCAAATCGTCTGTGACAAGGATGGAGTTGGTGCATTGTCCTGCTGGAAAAGCTACTGACCCGATTTGAAGAGTGCTGG
Source organism: Sepioteuthis lessoniana (assembly GCA_963585895.1). Classification (NCBI taxonomy): domain Eukaryota; kingdom Metazoa; phylum Mollusca; class Cephalopoda; order Myopsida; family Loliginidae; genus Sepioteuthis; species Sepioteuthis lessoniana. Next base: position 80,909 of record CAUZXS010005228.1, on the reverse strand, counting down.
CCTCTTCCGACGGAATCTCTTCCTAAACTCCCTTAAAACCTCAACATAGTAACCCTAGCCCTAACCCTTTGGCCAATCAACTCTGGTGTATTGACTTTCTTACTCTTCCCACACCTCTCATCATCCCTCACAGACTCCGTGCCTTCCTTGAATCTCTTATGCCACTCAAAAACTGACGCTCGATTCATGTAAGATTGTCTAAAAGCAGTCTGAAGCATTCCATACGACTCTGTGGCATTTTTTCCAAGTTTAAAACAGAATTTTAGTGCATATCGTTCTTCTAAAGTGTTCTGACGTCCAGATTGCATTTTTGAAATTCACCAGCTGTGACAATCATGCTTTAGTAGGGTGTATTCCAATTCCTGCTGTAGCTGTTGATTTGAACCTGAAATCATAAAAATTGGCCAGTCATCTCATAAGATGTATAGCAATCATCATCATCAGCATATCGCGCTGGTAGCACGTATATCCCTGACCCTCTCTCGCCACTCCTCCCTATCGTTCATCGCCCTAGGTAGGTCTTCAGGACAACATCCTGTATCCTCACATAGCTGCTGAACGTACGTTCGAGCTGGTCGTCCTGCTTTTGCGCGGCCATGTGTGGGTATCCATAAGAGTACATCTCTTATGAGTTCATCTCTGCTTCTCCAGCAGTGTCCTGCATGTCTGGTTCGTCTAACTTGAATAGTTTTCGTGATAGGGGGCAGGTGGCCGTACAGCCGGTGTCTTGTGGGGTGTTGCTGCCAGGACTTGTTCAGGATTGCACGCAGCATTCTTGTGTAATTGCCATCTAGCTTCTTCTCCAGTCGTTTTGTTAGCGTCCATGTAGTGCATCCATATAGCAGTATCGATGTGACCGCTGCCTGGAAGAAACTGCGTTTCATTTTATCGGTTAGGTCTGATTTCCATATAATCGATAGCCTATTGATAGCTGTCCATGCTTTCGTTAACCTCGTTTCGATGTCCTTTTCGGTCGATTCGACGCTGCTTCCTAGGTACGTGAATTTGTCTACTAGTTTAAGTGGGGTTCCTTCTAGAGTGGAGATGTCCCCCGGTTGGTTATGTCTACGACAATTTTAAATGCCTGTACAAAAAAAGTCTGGAAATATATTGAATGCACCACGTACATTGTAAAACAGCCTTTTTTATTTTACAATAACTTGTAAAAGGATTTTCAAAAATTGTAAAATTGTGTTACATCATTTCACCTGTGACCAACGTGAATTTTGCAAATTAAGACAACGACAGGTACCATTTAAATCAACTCAACAACCATCCATTTTGCCTTCTTAGGTTCATTGTTGTTAAAATACATCGACATTCCAAGCTTTATCACACTTTAATGAGCATTTTAATTATAAGATGATTAATTGTTTTCCTTATTTACAGCGGAAGTCTCCGTTAAAAATAAAATTAAACGAGCGTTCATTTGATATAAAAAGAACAATTGTGAATAGAAAATTATCAGATCTCACGAAACACCAAATAAGTTCGATCCATGAAAAAAAACAACAACATATAAACAACTTATAAATTGAAGTGGGTGTCCTCGTGGTGTAATGGTTAAAGCGATGGACTGCGGAATCGTAGTATGCGAGTTCGTACTCCAGTCGCGCTATTATGTTCACTTGGATGGCAAATACCCTTGGGAAAGGTATGAACCCCCTTATCCTCCCAGCTATGGGTTAAATAGTACCACTAGTGTTCTTCTAGGAGAATGGCTTTGGCATTAAATAACCTACAAAGGTTGATATGCCATTAAACAAAGAAAGCGAAACTTATAAATTGAAAGAATTAAATGAACATATTAAGAATTAGTCTTATAGCGTGCAAATTAAGAAGGAGGGGAATCTCTGAGGCGTAATGGCTAACGTACTGGACTCTGATATCATAGAAACCGATTGTGGACGAATACCCTTGAGAAAAAGCATGAACCCACATTTCCCTTGAGCTATAGGTTAAATTGTATCCTTCATCATCATCATCAAGTCGCTGACAGCACGGATTTCACTGACTCTCTCTCTCTCTCACCATCCGTCCCTATTATCCATCACTTGTAGCAGGTCTTCCAAACTACATCCTGTGTCCGCACAGAGCTGTGGTAGGTAAATTCTCGCTGGTTTGCTAACACTGACACGTCCATGTGTAGGGGTTCATAGAAGAATGTCACTTATGAGTTCGTCCTTGCTTCTCCAGCAGTGTATCGCATGTTTTGTTCATCTTACTTGGATGGTTTCTGAGATGGGAAGTAAGTGGCCGTACAACTATTGTTTCATGGAGTGTTGCTTCCAGGATTTGTTCAAAATTGCTAATAGCATTCTTTGTTCTTCTATAAGGATGGCTTAGGCATTAAATAACTCACGAAGTTTGGTATGCCATTAAACAAAGAAACCAAATGAGGAAAATAACCGACTTAAAAATGATTGAGAATTTTGCTTTTTTTTTTAGAAATCAGGTTTGTTCGCGGGAACGGACAATGATATTAAAAAAATCGACATTAGTTTATATGACATCAAAAATAATCCTCATCCAATTTTTCAGACGTTGTATCAAGAGGGACAGAACATGCCAGTGAAAAATAAGTTCTGAGAAATATGATGCTGATTAAAAGAAAATTCAAAGTCGTAAAATTTTCGTTTAAAAAAGAAAATTTTACTATTTTGAATATTCTCTTTACCACTGGTTGCGAGGTTTTTCTAAAAAAGAAACACACACACACACACACACACACACACACACACACACACACACACACACACACACACACACACACAGAGTATATATATATATATATATATACAAACATTGTCAAAGATGATAAAACACACACACACACACACACACACACACACACACACACACGGACATATATATTTAAATATATATATACAAACATTGTCAAAGATAATAAAACACACACACACACACACAAATATATATATATATATATATATATATATATATATATATATATACAGATATATATATATATATATATATATACAGATGTATATAGACAAACATTGTCAAATCCATAAAACACACACACACACATACACACACACATGCTCACTAGTACCGCTACTTGGCCACAAATATTGCATAACCATGTTTACATCGATAAACAAACAAACAAACAAACAAACAAACTTGTCTTATGAAAAGCATTTTATCAGCTTTTCCTATTTTCTATTGTGGATTTTCAGCGCTTTTTACATAAAAAATGCAAAAAATTCAGCTTAGTTTGAGAAAACTTCGATCTTATTTCACTTTCCTTTTTAAACCAACTGGTAACACTAAGAAATAGGAAAAGTTAATAAAACATTTCATGCAAAAGTGTAAAAAATAAATGAATAAGCAAATACAAAAATGATTAAAAAAAAGCAAAAAACAAACCAGAAACTGGCGGGTTTACCAGACGTGCACACACACACACACACACACTTATACTTGTGCAAACTTTTAAGCATATATAAAGGTTTATAGATATACATAAACTTATCTTACCTTAATGTGGTGCGAGGCATCATGTGTAGACCACCCAGTCAGGATCGATACATATATATTTACTAACCCCTCCGTAATTTTTTAAGCGGAGTTTAACAGGTTCGAATTCAGAGTTTTCTTTCTCCGAGACTTATTGCCATATCAAGGTTAAAGAACCCAATCTACTTTAGAATTTATCCATAGCTGGTGGGTGGGAGCTGAGAATATTTGAATTCATACCTTTCCCAAACATTATATGAGCCTCGTCCAGGATTTGAACTCGAGTCACTGTTTCCATTTCCTTCGACATTACACCACGAATGCCTTTCATATACATATATATATATATATATATATATACTCAAAAAAGCTCCCCAAGGGGATTTGTGTTTTTAGTTATTTCTTTTTCTTAAACATGTGTTTCTGACGTTTTACGTCATCTTCAGGATGTAAATGGTTTGTATATTTTCTGGGTTTTTTTGTTCTTCTCTTTTATTACTTCTTTCTCCCCAAATATCCATGACACCTGATATGCCACAAGTTAGACTGACCACCAATTTTTCTCCCTGTGAGTGCGTTTGTAAGTGCGCGCGTGAGTGCAACTGTGTGTGTATGTGTGTGTGTGTGAAAGAATAGTATATTTAAAAAAATATATTTATATATGAATAATATATCATAATATATCCTAATAATAGATCATGATAAGGATACTAAGAAGATTTAAGATGACATAAAACGTCAAAAACACGTGTTGAAGAAAAATAAATTATTTCAAAACAAATCCCCTTGAGTAACTTTTTATTCTAAAGTATTTATTTTTCTCTCATTGGAAAAACAAAAAAATTATAAATATATATAACACAGTTATGTGTAGATAGTAGGACATACAGTAGTATAACCAGTCAAGAAAAAAGAAAAGTCTGACTTGTAACCAGTTGAATAAGTCCGAAGGTGAATGTAATAGAGCGACCAGAGTTCGAATTCTCTTACAACGAAGTTGCAGTCCAGCACGTTAGCCACTACGCAAAGAGGATTCAAAGAGTACTAGTCAATATATATATATATATAGCATGGCCAGGATTCGATTCAAAGTCAGTTCTAAAGTGGAGTACAATTGGTTACAAGTCAAACTTTTTTTTTATAGACTGGTTATACTACCTAGGTCAAATACCCCAGTTTGTCTTACTATCTACACATAACTAGGTGGAACATAGATTTTTGTCTCTCTCAGAGCCATCTGCGTGAAGTGAAACATAACCAGACCCGCCCAGGATTAGAACACGTCCCCGATTCCATTTACTATACGCCATTTTCCGTTACGCTATATATATATATATGATGAGTTCTGATAGAACGAAACAGATCTGTCTGTTGATGACTATATATATATAGCCAACCACTCCACATGAGTAGGATGCGACTCAAGGTCAATTTTTTAGCAGACTTTAAAAAGTTTGGATTTAGGGCTTTCCTTCTCCTAGGCTGCTTGCCATACAAAGTTTGAAGAGCCAAGTTTGTCCAACTATCATAGCTGGACAGAGAATACTTGAATTCCCGAGGGTATTAGTGCTATGTGAAAATCAAACAATCTCATCTAGGATTTGAACTTGGATTCCCGTGACTATTTAGTACAACAGTAACCAATATATATATATATATATATATATATATATATATATATATATATATATATATATATATATATATATATATATATATATATATATATATATATATATTATTAAGAAACAAGAAAATCAATAATGGATTTTTTCGCTATATATATTTAATATTCCGTATTTCTTGATAGTATTCTATTTCCGTTGATAGCGTTCTGTTTTTAAATTCATCAGCAACTGAGTTTTATCCAACTCTGCGTTTGCATAGTTTTGCTATGTTATAAACACCAAAAAACTTTCAAAACTCTTTAGATACACTCTTTATACATGTAATCAGCCTCTGATGATGGCCTATGAAGGGCTGAAAGTGCTCGGGCCAATTTTGGTAAATTCATCCACCAATCCAACCTGAAACCAAGACACTTATCAGGAAACTCGAAAGGATCTTAATTAAATTATACAGACAAAATGTGTCTTTACTATCTTATCAAACACGCTTAAATGAACAACTGGTGCCAAACTATATATATATATATATATAAAGCCACAAAATCTACTCTTTAAGAAATTCACAGAGGTAAAATCGAATGGATACTGGTGTTAAGCTCTCATTCCATCTGTTCATTCTTTTATTTTGGCAGTCAGACTTAGGAATGGAGAGATGGATTCATGCCTTTTTTTTTATTCGAGTCGCTTCTTAGAAGAAGTGAGTAATCCTTTTATTCGCTTTCAAAAGATTTACCCTCGAATTTTATACATGTTAACTAGAAACCGGTCCTCTTACATTCTCTAAATTCTTTGAGATATAACTTTTAGATAACGTCCAGGTAAGTTTTACTCAGACCTAGATACTTTACAATTTTCAGACTGAAATATACGAGTTACTAAATGTACTTGACGCAATCTTATTTTAAAAAAACGGTTTATATGCACTTCAAAAGCAACTTTTTCATATTACATATACTGCAGACAATTAATCTTTATAAATTTTTGTAAATCTTATTTGTCTCTATTGGGGAGTGAGTTTTTATGCATATGTTGGAATAGATGCCATCATTTTTACTTTGAAGGATATAGGATTTATCAATATCGAAACAAATTAGTGATCTCTCGCTCTTTCTCTCTCTTTCTCTCTCTCTCTCTCTTACACACATACACACACACACACACACACACACACATTATATCTGAGCTTAGGGAATGACCAAAAGTCATTCCCTAAGCTCAGAGGCTGTCGTTATGAGACAATTGAGGAGATGAAAGAGGCTGTGACGAAGGTCATTGACACACTCACACATGAGGACTTCCATGGGGCCTTCCAGAAGTTGTTGGAACGGTACAACAAGTGCATTGCCGCCGGAGGATATTACTTCGAAGGGGACTAGAGTTTCATGTGTGTGTTATCAATAAAAGTGCCCATACGAAAAAAGTCTGGAAACTTATTTAATGATGCTCGAATATACATATGTATGCATACACGCATTTATATATATATATATATATATATATATATATATATATATATATATATATATATATAGTAGATAAATGTATATTAGATATATGTATTTAATTCATGGAATTTAGACTGCGACCCTGGGTTTCATGGATTATTTTGCAAAACAACAGTCATTAGGCAGTTAAGAAAATGAAATAAATAGAAAATCGAAAAAATACGAAAAGATGCAGACAAAAACCGTTGGGATTTCGTATGAATATTTTCGTCTGAATGTTTAGTGACAACCAACACTGTTATAATATATATATATATATATATATATATATATATATATATATATATATATATATTGGGGCATATTTGGTTAGATATTACTGATATCCTTTGTTTAGATATTTTTATTTCGATCCTTACAAGTAGGCGTATAGACGTTATGATATCCGGCTGGTATTAGCTAATAAATCTTCGGTATTTAACTGGTTCCCAAGTATTTTGGACCTCTCTAGGGTTATCATCAGGGGGTTGCGTATATTACAAAAGTACAATACAGCGTTTTATTTATACTGGTGTAACTGTAAAATAGGTAAAGACATTTAAGTGCATTAGCACTAGTTTGAAAATATAATTCTGTTGAGGTTGGGACTTTTATTTCTTATGTGTACGGCTTCAAGAATTTAATCTTTGTTTACTGTTTTGTTGTTCCAATATTCTAATTTATATATATATATATATATAATATATATATATATATATATATATATATAAATTAGAATTTTAACATTTTTAAAGTTTTATACCCGCTTTAGCATCATAGCATCGAGCCCTTTTTCATACAATATCTTCCCTCATTTGTATTTGTCTTATTGTATGAATATCTGTATATACACATATATACACATTTGTCTTATTGTATATATATATATATATATATATATATATATATATATATATATATTGTCATCCACAGACAAACTGTTTCGTTGTATCACAACTCTTCAGTGTGGCTAGACAGGCTAGATTCCCGAAGCTGGGATCAAAACCCGGCTGACTAAAATGACACATATATATATATATATATATATATATATATATATATATATATATATATATATATATATATATATAACAGTTGTACTGATTTTGTCTATTTATGAATAAAGAATGCTAAATATCAGTGATAGAGTTTACGTGGATTTCAGCTGGAATTGTCATCGGCACTTGCAGACCATCAGTTTCTTGCCAATGTAATCATCAGAATCCACGACAACTGTATATAAATAGATACACATCATTTCGGCGAAAAATTGACAGTCAGCAAGCGCTATTGACACTTTTCAAACTTAGATATCTCTGAATCTCTCTGTCTCTGTCTCTGTCTGTCTCTCTCTCTATACATATATTGAAATTAAATAAAATTATGCCACACACACACACACACACGTACGTACGTACGTATATTACTCAATTCAAATTCAAGTCTTTTAATTTATGTAAGCTACCTGTATGTTAGTCATCGGTTTATGTATCCTTTTTAGAAGAATTTGTGTTAACATCAACTTATACCTTCTGTTAATGTCTTAGATGCTTTACGTGTTGAAGTGGTTAGCGATCTAGATGGCCAAACCATTAGTAGTGAGTTCTAATCTCTCTGAATGCACAATACTTCTTGTATTATATCACAATTAAGCAAAACTTAGTAAATAACTATTTTCAATGTGTCTATTTCAGTTTTGAAAATCTGCACAGGTTGCCAGATACTTATCTGAATACTTGTATTAAACCTGATGTTGATTTATTTGATTCTGATACTGCTTGCATGTTTTTTTAGATGTAACTGAGAAAGATCAATTCTATCGGCTGGGGCAGTGGAATACGTCGACTGCACTTCTTCAGAGGGGGAAACCTCCCTACAATGAGTGTCTTGGTTATGACACTATATCTGATGGTCATGGCGCTAAGGAGTATAGTGTTGATATTTCATGCCTTGAATATTAATCACAGCAGATGGTGAGCCTCAACCATTGAAATAACGCCAGGCAGATATAGAATAAGGTTCATTTATAGATCAGGGAACGCTTAAAATGTTTCCTCAGTAAATTAATTGTAAATGATTCTTCGTTGCATTACTTCAAGGTCCACTCTGACCCGGAGTAGTAGTACATCCAGGTCAAATAGAGATGTATAACCATTTACAATGCTTTTAAACCATTTAACTCTGTGCAAACAAATGAGCTCTGGCTCAATAATGTTACCTACAATTTATTTGCTTACAAATCATGCGTATAATAATGGGTATAAACAGGATTTGGCATTAAATAATCCACAAGGGTTGATATGCCATAAAACACATCCAACCAACTAACTGTCTCACGGGAAAAGATATAGCTTTTTCTCATTCACTGAAATCGTCATTTAGTAAGTTTAGCTTAGTTTAAAACAAGTTAAGAGTATGAGGCGCTCGTTGAGAATCAAACTCATAAACAATGGTTTGTTTGCCTAGTTTGCAAATTTTTACACCACACCAGGTGCCCCCCACCTCGTTCTTTGAACAAAGATCGTTCCTATGAAATCTTTTGGAAGATGAAATAGTGAAAAACGAAAAAACAATTACTATTAATTCATATTTGTGAAAACATTTCCCTCCGATAAGCAGAAGCGCTGTACCGGTTGAATAAAACTGTGACTTTTAAAGGGCACGTAGGTTTAAGCCAGGTTTGCAGGATGTTTTTAATGCTTACAAACATGTTTATGATAAAAAAAAAGGCACGAGGCTGAGTAATCAAGTATAGTGTTGATATTTCATGCCTTGAATATTAATCACAGCAGATGGTGAGCCTCAACCATTGACATAACACCAGGCAGACATAGAATAAGGTTAATTTATAGGTCAGGGAACGCTTAAAATGTTTCCTCAGTAAATTAATTGTAAATGATTCTTCGTTTTACGCCATGTCGGATAGCAGTAAAAAAAACCGCTTCAATTTCGCAAAAGGCAAATAGTACAAAGCAAACTTGAGTAAATACGTGTATATTCTTGTGGGAGGTTTGTCCTTGCACTCTTGTAGCGGATTGTGAAAGTGTGCTGGATCCGACTTTTATGAATGCAACATTTTCTGAATCGACGTGGCCTTCAGAAGATTGAGAAGACAACTTTTCTTTTCTAATTTCTTTGGTAATAAACAGAAGAAGAAGAAAAAAAAAGTCTCACGCGTTGTGCCATGGTCATAATACAAAAAAGCTAGAAAAAGTGAATAACAAATAAATGTTCTTGTTAAATACACACGTGTAAAGATGGAGAGAGAGAGAGAGAGAGAGAGAGAGAGAGAGAGAGAGAGAGAATTCCACCACGAGAGTGATTCATTCGGTTAACAAAAAAGTCATGAGTAATTCTCACTGTATTATTGTTGTTTCGATTTTCACATGATTCATGCAGTGTCTCGACGAGTAAATAAAATGAGTTGTGAGTAAATGGTACACATGAAAAGTGACTTGTAATGTAAAATTCGCAGCAGCAGCAGCAGTAGCAACAGCAGCAGCGAATGAATATTTCTTTAAGTAAATGAATATTTCTTGAAAAAAAAAAAAAAAAAAAAAGAAAAATTAGACGCAACGCTTAACATACAGTTTGTAAAAAAATGATTTCAAAAAATCTATTAACAAATTGGACTTTTTTGCTTATAGAGTCATATTTTTGGAACAAATTACGCAATCAGACCAAAAAAAAAAAAAAAACGGCAACAGTGTAAAAGATTTTAGAATTAGATAAAAAAAATGGTATGAAAAAGAATTTAAGACGGCATTTTTGGGAACTATCAGATGCATAACTAAACAAAATTTGATCTGCATATAGATATTGTATATATTCAATGAAAAGATACTTTTTTTTTCTTTTTTTAAAGGTTGACAGGAGAAGCTAGTAAAAATTGGAAATGCCCAAGCAAAGCATAATAGACAAAGAAACAATCAACGAAAAGAGAAGAGAACTTGCCGAATTGTTAACTTCGCAGTATTGCCTGATCACAGAGTAAAATTGAAAGAAAGCACAAAGAAGGATAAGTACCTGGACCTTGCAAGAGAATTGAAAAAAAAAAAAATTGTGGAACATGAAACTGACGATTATACCGATTGTAATTGGTGCCCTTGTTACGGTCATTAAAGGATTCGCACAGGGACTGGAGGACTTGGAAATAACAGGATGAGTGGAGACCATCCAAACAACAGCATTGTTGAAATCGGCCAGAATACTGAGAAGAGTCCTGGAGAATTGAGATTCGCTGTCACTTAAACTCCAGTGAGAAACCATCGGCTAACGCTGGTGTAAAAAAAACTCGAAAAGGAATAATAATAATAAAACGCAACAAAATAGCAAATGATGATTATGTAGTGGTAGAGACGAAACGATCAATCACATAATAAGCCAATGTAGTAAATTAGCACAAAGAGAGTATAAGACTAGACTTAGTGGGCAAGGTGATCCACTGGGAATTGTGCAAGAAGTTTAGATTTGTCCTAGAAAATGAGACGCACAAAATTCTTTGTGATTCTGAGATACAAATCGATCATCTAATCTTGGCCAGACGACCAGACTTAGTGATAGTCGACAAAAAAAAAAAAAAAAAAAGAAAAAAAAAAGAAAAAAAAAAAAAGAAATAAAAGAGAGCCTACCGAATTGTGGACTTTGCCGTTTCAGCTGACCACAGGGTAGAATTGAAGGAAAACGAAAAGAGAGGTGAGTACCAAGACCTTGCTAGAGAACTGAAAAAAGTATGGAAAATGAAAATAACGGTGATATCAATTGTAATTGAAGTGCACGGTACTGTCACCAAAGGTTTAGTACAAGGACTGGAGGATGTGGAAATAAGAAGACGAGCGGAGACCGTCCAAACTACAGTATTGTTGAGATTAGCCAGAATACTGAGAAGAGTTCTGGAGACTTGCAGAGACTTGCTGTTACTCAGAATCCAGTGAGAAACCATCAGCTAACACTGGTGTGAAAAACTCTCAAATGAGTAAAATGATAATTATTATTATAATAAGGATATCTTGAAATGTTTTAAGCCGATGCAGATTTTAAATAATCATGGGAAAGTCATCCAGTTTAATTTTTTTTTAATAAGATCAAAACTTTAAAAGAATTGAAAGTAAGCTCTAAATGATACTAAATCTGTCTTTCAGCAAGAAATATCCACTTTATCTAAACACGTAAGTTTTTAGGATTGATTTCAACGGCATATCAATCCGTTTAGGGTTATTTTATGTGTAGAAGTGAGGGAAAATAGTTCAGTGTTTGTTCATATTTACATTTTTTATGCACTTGTTTCTGTGGCGTAGTGGTAAACGTGTTGGACTGCGACATCATATTAAGTGAATTCGGACTAATACCCTTCCTCCTCTCCTAATTATTGGTAAAATATTACCACTACTATTTTTCTACAAAGATGACTTCGGTATTTAATAACCTATGATATGTCATTAGAAAAAAAAAAATCAGTTGTTTCTTAAAAGTATTTTTTGCACACGGTCCTATCAAATACGAATACTTTTTAAACATCTATTTGACTCGTACATGGAACAACTTACAAGTACTACCACTCAGAATCAGAGTGGTCCTAGAAATGAAGGGTTACTCCAACCAGAACTGAAGCTTCACTATTAGATTTTGAACATTTTTTTAGGGGATCTTATTCCTCTTCAGGAGATACATTCAGCGTATTCTAAACCATGACAACAGGGCATCGTAAGTTTGTAGTTTTGTAGCGAAATAATTCTAAAATACTCTTAGAGAACAAAATAATTTCCAGTTCAATTTGCTATTTAATAATAATAATAATAATAATAATAATAATAATAATAATAATGAAACACATAAACTCCTATGAAACTTTGACATACAAACGGATCACCGAATCTCGGCCAGAAGACCAGACCTTATAATAATCAAATAAAAAAAAAAGAGAATTTGCAAAATTGTCGACTTTGCTGTCCTGGCTGACTAAAGAATAAAACTGAAAAAATTGTGAAAAGAAGGATAAGTTTCACGACCTAGCAAGGGAATTGAAAAAACTATGGTACATGAAGGTGACAATTTTACCTATTGTGATTGGTGCTTTCGGTACAGTAACAAAAGGGTTATTAAAGGGAGTGGAGGGCGAGTGGCGACCATTCAAACGACAGCATTATTGAAGACGGACAGAATACTGAGAAGAATCCTGGTGACTTGAGTAGGCTTGCTGTCATTCAAACTCCAGTGAAAGACCATCAGCTAAAACTGATGTGAAAAACTCTAATGAGTACATACTACTACTACTACTACTACTACTACTACTACTACTACTACTACTAATAATAATAATAATAATAATAATAATAATAATAATTATAATAATGTGTTCTTGTTCATCTCAATCATTATAATTTCTCAAGTGGTGTAAGTATTAAATGTTAATAATAGATTACTTCTGTTAATCTATTCATATGCAATTAATTATAATACAATTCTATAAATGAGATGTGACTCGATATAAAGTTTAATTGTTGCTAAGTTAAAAGATTAAGTGATGAAAAAAAGACGAAATCAGAAATGCAAAAACCAGTTGTTTGCAATCCAAAAGAGATTATCGATGGAGACGAGTAAAAAGTTTTGTCGAGTCTCCCGCCGAAGTTTCCTCTTTATATTAGAGTATTATGGAGTTGAGTTACGTATAAATGCTTGTGGTCTGGTTAATCGTTTGTGTATTGCATACTTCAACTTCGTATTTAAAACTTGGAAAATATATTCTTAGACATTTTTTGAACCCCCACCAAAAAACCCCCCAAAAACAAACAAACCAAAAAACAAATAAAAAAAGAAAGAAAGAAAAGAAAAGAAAGAAAAAGAAAGAAAAAAATCTTATACATGCCACCAGATATGATATATTGCTTGGTTTCAAAAGGAGATTCCTATATTTAAAAAAATCCATTTATTTTACCAATCAAGAAATTACTTCACTCATAAAAACGATAGAACACAAATGTCAGAAATTTTATTGTTTGGCTGTTCGGCTTATATGTTACAGAGAGTAATCTTATGAATATCTTAAGAGAATGAAACTCAAATGCTGTCATAATTTTGTATATATTTACCAAACTTCTCCCCAATTGGCAGGATGTGACACAAGATCAACTTTTTGGTAGAATAAAACTTGTTTGACTTCAAAGTTTTAATTCTTGACTCGTTGCCTAACCAAGGCTAAAGAACACAGTCTGTCTTACTATTCACCACTAACTAGAGAGAGAATCGATAGATTAATGCCTTTCTCAAAGGTATTAGCGCGAAATGAATTGCAAACAGCCTCGTCAGGTATTTGAACTTGAGCCACCGATTTCATTTTCAACAGCGATAACCGTTTCGTTAAAGGAGCTTCCTTTGAGAACTGAAATGAATAAAGAAAAGTATGTGAATTGAAGCAAAACACTGAGATTCCTAAAATGTCATGAAGGTAATAATTCTGTATCTATTAGAAATGAATAAATCATTCTTCATGGAATATTAAAGGATTTTCTGATATTTGTTTTCATTTGTATTCCGGCTTTCTTTCTTGAAGAGAAACATTGAGGACAATTTTATTAAAAAATTGTCGCTTACTTCACAGCTGAAATAGTTATGTTACCCACCAATATGAGAAGTCAGTATTCAAACCTAAGTGAGAAAAAAAAAAACAGAACAAAAAAAAACAAACAAACAAAAAAAAAAAAAAAACAACGAAAAAAGCAAACAAATAAAAAACAAACAAAACAAAACAAAACAAAAACAAACAAACAAATAGACTAGGATTTCGAAGGCTGATTTTCTTAGCAGGCAAACACTCTTCACTATTGACGTAATATACTCTTCTTACCACTATTTTCTCTTTTAGTTGACCTTATGCCATACTAAGCTTAATGAAAATAAATTTTTCAACGTAAACGAAAAAAAAAAAAATTATTGATTTAAATTTTCATTTCATAATAGATTAAAAGTTCTGAATATTAGATGAATGAGAAAATAATAATATTATTGCTTTGAGTATCTAATAAAGAATATCAATGGCTTGAAAGTTTATTAAGAAGACAATTCTGTACCATTTTTCTTTATCGTAGTAAAGACAAATATAAGGTAAGATCAGAAAGTATCAAGACTGAAACTTTAAATCTTTTAAAATCTTAAATTTTGAAATTTAAAATAAGATATATGCACAACTGAGCAACTTATGAAATAAAACGATTATGTTTACTGGTGTAGATTTTATTTTGATGAGTTCGTGACAAATCGAAGAAAGCCATTTTTGTTGTTGCAAAAGACAGGGTTGTGAAAGTTCAGCATCTTCCATTTTTACTATTGCCCTGTGTGACTTTTTCATGTTTTCTTTAAAATGGAAATCAATTTTAGGGGAGAGATTTGAGGCTATGGAAGTCATTAAAAACAATAGGACGGAGCAGCTTTATACCAGATCAGAAGAAATGTTTCAGATGTGTTTCGACTGATGGAAAATTCGTTAGAATAACGGCGCTGAAAGCTAAGGGGACTATTTGGATGAAAACTGATATTTCATTCATTGTTTATTTTAGTCTTGGTAAATACAGCTTCAGTCACGATACATATTGAATATGCCGCTTATTTTGAAGACCATTAACCTTTCAGTCATTGGTTATTTTTGTATTGATAAATACAACTTCAGTCTCGATACATATTGAACATACCTCGTACTTTGAAGAAAACGAACGTTCCTTCTTTTGTCACTTTTATTTTAGTAAATACAGCTTCAGTATCGATACTTTTTGAACACAGTTCGCGCGTGGAGTTTTACTCAGCAATACAATTTGTTGTCTTTTTTGGCATTCTGGGTCAATTTTTATAATTGTGCTCAATTAACTTACATATTGAGATAATAATGTATTTTTCAATTTCAACATCTCAAATTTTCTTGATATTAACTGTCACTTTCTTTAATAAAGGTAATACCCCCTTTGGTGGTACACAACTGGTTGGACAAGATTTTACTAACTATATCTGGTAACATCGTAAAATTTGCCTATCGCAAACTAATATTCGTTTGGCCATAAAGTGACGAAAAAGATAAACTTTCAATGGATCCAAGAAATAAACTATCTCGTTTAGGGTTATATTTTTGTATAAACCATTCCGAAATTGATTCGATCCTTGAGATAAATGTATTCTTATTGATCTATAAGGATTATTATACATATGATCATTCATTTCTCCACTGAATGAAGCGGATATTTGAAAGTTCTTTTATATGCTTTTCCTACTTTTATTTTTATGACAAGGACACTCATAACAAAAGAAAAATGATCCTTAAAAATGTGAAAGCTGAAATGGAAAAAGGAAAGAGTGAGAATTGAAATAAAATAATTTTGGATTCCTAAAATATCTTGAAGGTTTCTTGTTTCCCTCAAAATGAAAAAAAAATGAATACCTATCTTTTATTTTCCTTTCTTTTTCTTTTTCTTTTTCTTTTTTTAGTATAATTTTCTTAGACAGTCTTGGTATATTTGTATGTGAATACACATGCGCTCACCCACACAGATACACACAAACACCTATACCCACACAGATACACACAAACACCTACACACCTACACACCTACACAAACACCTACACAGATACACACAAACACCTACACACAAACACCACACAAACACCCACACACAAACACCTACACACAAACACCTACACACCCACACAAACACCTACACACGCACACACATAGACAGGCACAAACCTGCACACACAAACGCAAACACACTCTCTCACACAAACGCAACGAAACACGCAAACATGCACTCTTACACATACTCTTAAACACACAAACATAGTCACATACATACACAAATACACACTCTCTCTTACACAAACACATAAGCACACTCACATACATGCACAAACACAGAGACACAAACATACTCACTGTCTCAAACACAAACATACAAACACAATCTGTTTTTATTGCCTAAAAAAGCAACGGCTATTAAAAATTCTGATTCAAAGGAATCAGAATTAACTTACTAGTTTGATAATTCTTAAAAATAGCAATGTGATCTCGCTTTTTTCGTCCCCTTGATCGATTTCAAAAGGATAAAAAAATGTTTTTCATAATCTAATTCTATTGAAAATATTTTCCAGAAATTTAATTATCAGAATCTCTAAAATCATTAAATGTAAGGCTTGTTATTTTGTTTGCGATAAAATTGTTTCTTCTTACGTGATACTCTTGCTTTTAAACTGACTCTCAAAACCAACAGATTGGAAGCAATTCGTTTGTTTCAAGTTGGTCTAATGAGTAGAGTGTTCGCCAATGGTCTGGGAGACACTGGTCGAGTCATACCAAAGACTTGATGCTGCCTTGTTTAACACTCAGCATTATGAGGCAAGGATCAAGGGTAAAGTGGAGCAATCTAGGGAATGGATTAGCGCCCTCCCCTATACCTCGATGAAGTAGCTATCGAAAAGGGAGCCTTCGGGTCACCCTCGACTAAGGTCGCCAACTACTTTACTTACTAAATAGCAATAGTTGAAACCATTTAGCTGTATGCAAACAATAAATACCAATATTCATATTTACCAACCCCTCCGTCAAGGTCAATTTTTAAGCGGAGTTTAGCAGGTTTGAATTCAGAGTTTTCCTTCTCTTAGACTAGTTGCCTTACCAAGGCTGAAGAACCCAGCCTGCCCTACTATTTACTCATCGCTGGAGGGAGAATAATTGGATTCATACCTTTCTCAAGGGTATTAGTGCTATGTGAAATGCAATCTGTCTCGTCCAGGATTTGAACTCGTGTCGCCGTGTCCGTTTCCTACGACGATAACCATTACACCACGGGCACCTCCAATTAGCTAAATTGTTAGCCGACCAGCCAAAAATGACATTCATCAGCTTTGTACAGACACTGAGTGCCGTCCAGAACACTCACCAAGAGCATGGCCGATAGGGACGAATGTTGTGTGTGTGTGAAAGAGTCAAGGGAACCCATACTGCTAGCACACCTTGATAATGATGACGACGATCATAATTGGGTTGATTATCAGATGCCATAGATTATCAGATAACATAGATTATCAGATAACAAGAGTAACTTGGATAGATTATCTGATACCATAGGTAACTTGGGTAGGTTATCAGGTACCATAGGTTATTTGAGTAGATCATCAGATACGATGGTTACTTGAGTAGGTTATCAGATACTATCTGATGGTCTACTCAAGTAACCTATGTTATTGAGTAGATTATCAGAAACCATAGGTTACTTTGATGGATTATCAGATGCTATAAGTTACTTGGGTAGATTATAGGATACTATTGGTTAGTTAAGTAGATTATCTGCTATCATCGGCTAGTTGAGTAGATTATCAGATCCCATAGATTAGTTGAGCAGATTATCAGACACTATTTATTAGTTGAATGGATTATCAGACACTATAGGTTACATGAGTAAATTACCAGATACCGTAGGTTACTTGGGTAGATTATCAGGTACCGTAGGTTAGTTGAGTAGCTTATCAGATTGGTTACTTGCGTATACTATAAGATACCATAAGTCAAAGAGTTATTTTTTTCAACAAAATATTTCTGACAAACTTATTACAGGCCCAATTTGTATTTCAGAACAGTGAATTAATAATAATAATAGTTAATATTGTAATGTAACTGGGGGGGGGGTAATTCGAATAATGACTCAAATTGTAATTTACAATGAAAAGGGTTTATTTTACAAGACGTACAAGGATGTGTTAACAGAGATATATTACTTGCTAGTCTCGCTAGTAAGACCAGATATTTATCCGACATTCCACCAAGTGAGTATTTGGTACGAGGTCGTTTTATAGTGGGAGCCTCGCACAGGTGAAAATCCTTGCTGCGCAGAGGCAAAAATTCTTGGCCTCGTCGGCATTCCCCTAATGAGGCGCCTCTGGCATCAAGCAATAAACTTGGTACTGCAAATCTGGTAAAACCTGGTGGAACGGCCTCCTGAGACAAAGCGTGTGTCGATCTCCGCTTCCCGGCATGAATGCTTGGCGGCTTCGAACGAGTTCGTGCCACCCTCATTACGAAGGCGTATCTTTCAACCGTCGTCACTAGGAAGATGAGGCTCCCTGCTTACGCCGCAAAGAATTGTCCATTCTATACTGAGGGGTATTATCTCTTCTCTACAACAGTTAATGCAAATAAAATCCATTGGAGATATTGAGTACATATAAATTTAACTAAATCCCACATAAAGCTAAGAATCTTGACAAAATACAGAAGCAAACACAAAAAGCTATGCAAAATTCAAAGCTTGATGCGTGGTTTGTTTAATGGCATATCAACCTTTATAGGTTATTTAATGCCAAAGCTATTCTCCTAGAAGAACAGTAGTGGTACTCTATAACCCATAGCTGGGAGGATAAGAGGGTTCATACCTTTCCCAAGTGTATTTGCCCGAAAGTGAACAGGTGTACGAACTCGCTTACTACGATTCTGCAGTCCATCGCTGTAACCATTACACCACGAGGACACCCCCTTGATACCTGGAATTCTCTGAAGCATAATTAAAAAGTAGAGACATTTTCAAACGTTTTTCCATAATTTTGATTCAAATTTTGATCGGGTTAAAAGAAAGTCAGTCTCGAGGAGTTAAATGTAGATTATAGCCATATTTACCATTCTTTATAGCTTTTGTCTTTTTTAGATATGCTTACTCGTTAAATAAATTAAACTACAGCCGTATGAATATCTAAATATTGATTCTCATAAACATACTAAGATTGCCATAGCTGTGTGTGTCTGTGTGTGTGTGTGTGTGTGTGTGTGTGTGTGTGTGTGTGTGTGGTTTTTGGCATCAGTTGGAAGTGTGCAATTATTTCAGACATGAGATAAACCACTTACAATTGATAAGATACAAATTCATATTCTTATGTGTTCAAGACAAAAGAAAAGTTCCATGAGTTGGTTTTATGGTATTTGTTTCCGGAGACAGTTTCACTATTATTGCCTTCAATATATCTTCATAATCATTTTAAACTGGTAAACCCTTAATTATCTCAAATATATTAATTTGACCCATAGATCGGGTACTACCGTTGCGGGTCAGAGTGGTTCTGAGTGTCATTACAAAGAGGGCGTGTGGTTGTCCTCGTGGCATAATGACATAATATGTTCGTGGCATAGTGACATAATATGTCTGACTGCCGATTCGAAGGAAGCGAGTTCGAACTCTATTCGCGCTCTTACGTTCACTTTCAGACTAATATCCTTGAGAAAAGTATGAACCTTCTTACCTTCCCAGGTATGAATTGAATTGTATCATTGCTGTTATTTTTTTTTCAAGGATAGCTTTAGCATTAAATAACCTAAGAAGGTTTATAGTTTATATGTCTTTAAACAAAATTATCAAACCAAACTAAAGAGGAGATAACTCCACACCCTCCAAAGTTCCAGAACTGGATGCAATTTAGTGTCATACACAAGGCACCTTTTTTTGGGTGTGTGTGTCTTACCTCTCTATAGAGGATGCATTGAATTTATTCTTGGCCTGTCGACAAAAAGAGAATGCAAAGTGCACTTTAGACGATGTATATAGAGGGTGTCTCAGAATACATGGGACCCATGTGACTGCTAATAACTCAATTAATAATAATGTTGACTTCGTTTTTGTTTCAGATTTGAAAATCGCATATTATAACAACTATAAATCCTTGATCTCAATGCCTTGGACAGGAGAGGAAAAATATTTTGCGTCACTATTTATTTGGAGACAAAATCATTCTAAACTGTGCCAGCAAAATTTCCCAGAAATTTTTTCTAGGCCCATCGAGAAAGAGAGAGAAAACAAAGTGCACTTTAGACGACGTATATAGATATCAATAGGTGTGGTAAGAAACAATTTATTTTGCTTGTTTCATTTAGTTTCTTTGTTAAATGGCATATCAACTTTCGTGGATTATTTTGTACCAAATCCATTCTTGAAGAACAGCAGTGATTCTACTTAGCTCATTGCTGGTAGGATAAGGGGGTTCATAATTTTCGTAAGAGTATTAGTCCAAAAGTGAACGTAATAGCGCAACTGGAGTTCGAACTTACAACGATATCGCAGTCCTTAACTTTAATCACTTGGCCTGGGTTGGTTTGGTTTGGTTTCTTTGTTTAATGGCATATCAACTCTTTTTAGGTCATTTAATGCCAAAGCCATTCTCCTAGAAGAACAGTAGTGCTACTATTTAACCCATAGCCGGGAGGATAAGGGGGTTCATACCTTTCCCAAGGGTATTTGTCCGAAAGTGAACGTAATAGCGCGACTGGAGTACGAACTCGCGTACTACGATTCCGCGGTCCATCGCTGTAACCATTACACCACGAGGACACCCACTTGGCCTGGGGGACTCCCTCATTTTTATACATCTTCCCATTGGTCATTTTGCCTTGAAGTAATGGTAAATAAGCTGATCATACCAATCATCACTATTGATTAGTGCGTACGATTCTCAAACAAAACCTTGCCCAGTCGGCTGGGGCTGTAGAATACACCGACTGCACCTCTACAGAGGGTTAAGACCCCCCCCCCTAACGAGTGTCCTGGATATGACACTAAACAATCTGATGGTGAGGTTCCAGCAGTGCAGGAGCTTTGGGGAATGTGGAGTACCCCTTCATTGCCATTGCTCCCAGGTCCACTCTGGCCCGGAGTGGTAGCACCTTATAGGGCCCTATCTATGGGTTAAATAGAACTAACAGCATACTTATGCTGAAATGAATTGTTTGAGTAAACTGAATAGCTTGAAATAGAAATGTTTTTGACAATTAAACCGTACTTACATTTAAACTACGTGATTATGCTTAACTGAATTATTTGAAATAGAACTGTTTTTCGACATTAAAACTGTATTTACACTTAACTGATTTGTTACATATAACTGCTTGAATAGTTTGAAATGGAAATGTTTTTGATAATTAAACTACTTATGCTAAACTGAATTGTTTTAAATAGAACAGATTATTTGCAAAAAATGGATTTGGCATTAAATAACCGACAATGGTTGATATGTCATAAAACCCAACCCAACCAACCAACAATCAAACAAAACTAAGGTATACATACACACTTCCTTGCAAATACGTTTTTGAGATAGACATATTTGTATATTATATTGATAGTCTTATTGTTATAAAAAGATTATAGAGGGTACTTCAAAATATTTGATATTTTTTTAGATGTACCGGGTGTTTTAGAAAAATTGACAGATTTCATAATCTTATAGCGTGAGCAATTCTCATTAACATTTTAACAGCATGTCTAGAAATAATTTAGAATTCTATATTTAATATTTAAATACTTTTTCAGTAAACGGAATTTTTATACCTGAAAAAAAAAATAGAAACTTCAAACATGGAGTTTTAACTTGTTTCTATACATGCTGTCAAAATTTTAGATCATTTGAATGAGAATTCGTCAAATTATTCGATTACAAAATGATATCAATTTTGATTATATATATATAATGACACGCAAATTCGTGAAGCGTTTCATATTTTTCTGGAGGTGCCCGTGGTGTAATGGTTATCGTCATAGGAAATGGACACGGCGACACGAGTTCAAATCTTGGACGAGACTGATTGCATTTCACATTGCACTAATACCCTTGGGAAAGGTATGAATCCAATTATTCTCCCTCCAGCTATGGGTAAATAGTAGGGTAGACTGATTTCTTCAGCCTTGGTGAGGCAACTAGTCTAGGAGAAGGAAAACTCTGAATTCAAACCTGCTAAACTCCGCTTAAAAATTGACTTTGTATCATAACCTACCCGAGCGGAGGGATTGGTAAATGTGATATATATATATATATATATATATATATATATATATATATATATATATATATATATTAACAAGAACTTTAACAAGAACTTTCAGGCTCTGAAGTATGACGGTTTTAAATGTATTTGATCATTAAGAAATTAGCATTTTAGGTTGTTTATTCGTCATTATATTTGTATCACTTTGTACTTTCGTTAATTTTTTTTTAAGGTGTGATATTTTTTCCCTCTTTTCTTGAAGCTTTTTATTTTTGTTTTACTGTTTGCAATTCAAATTCTTTGGTTCGCTTGTATTCTGGGATTATCGTTTTTATTTGTTTTTTTTTTTTACCTTCTTATTCTGCGCGCTTGGCATTTGAAAACAAAAAAGTAGGACTTTGTATGTAAAAGTATCTGCCAGCTTATTTAGTCTCTTTGCCAACGCTTGACGAGTTGGGTACCATTTCACCTGATATAATTTTCTTTCATCTCCCGCCCTCATCCATTACCCAAATGTCTTCAGGGTGAATCTGATACAAGCCTCGTTTGTGCATGGCAATTCGGATCTTTTTTTGCATATCATGTTCTCATGTAACAAAGTAGATATATGTAACGGAAGGTAAGGATCGGTAAGGCGTGGCGGGCGGGTGGGGGGTTTAAATGAATAATCATAATAAACATGGAAATATTTGAATAAAATTAAAAAATACTTTTGCTGAAGTGTTTAAAAGTTTTAAAAGAAAACAATGAAGCACATGAGATAATATGCCTTTATAATGTTGCATGTAAGACAATAGATTCAGTTTCCTTGTTTAATGACATATCAACCTTCGTGGCTTATTTAATTCCAAAACAGTCCTTGTACACGAACAATAGAGTGACGATTTAGCCCATTGCTGGGCGAGATAAGGGAATTCATACCTTAGCCCAGTTGGCTGAGGTTGTAGAAACCACCGATTGCATCTCTGCAAAGTGGTGAGCGCCCACCAAACGAATGTCCTGCTTATGACGCTAAACCAAATGGTCGTGAATCTTCAGGCATGGAGCTTTGGGGAATGTGGAGTACATCTTCATTGATATTACTTCCAGGTCCACTCTGACCTGGAGTGGTTGAACCTGTGATGGCCACATTTATGGGTCAAACAGAATTAGTTTTAAAAAGCAACACTCGAAACCATTTAACTATGTGCAAGCAATAAATAGCTATACTCGAAACCATTGAATAGAGTGCAAATAGAACTATAAGTGTTAGATAGCAATACTTGAAGCCATTTAACTGTGCAAACAAATGAGCTTTGGCTCGTTTAAAAATATTGCCTTCAAACAATTTGTTTACAAATCATGATATATATGAATAGATTGGATTTGACATTAAATAACCCACAAGGGTTGATATGCTATAAAACACACAACCAAACACTTCATGTCTTTCCCAAGAGAATTAGTCCGAAAGTGACCGTAATAGCACGACTGGAGTTCGAATTTGCAAGAACAATTATCACTCCAAATAAATGGAAAAAGTGATTCAGTGATCAGATTCTAATTCAGTTATTACTGAAAGAATAAAGTTATGATATATATATATATATATATATATATATATATAAACATTTCAATATATATATATATATATATATATATATATATATATATATATATATATATATATATTAATGCTTATGGTTATCATTAGCTCACTTGGTGAGTTAATGGTGGACCAAATTATTCGCTATTATTTAATAGTGCTAAATATCAATAATAGAGCTGTTATGCACACACACACACACACACAAACACACACACACACACACACACACACACACACACACACACACACACACACACATATATATATATATATATATATATATATATATATTACATGGTGGTATCTGTGACTTTGGGTTTCATACTTTACGCATTCATCAGACACATATATTCCTGTATATATATATATATTTTTTCTTATAATTCATGAAACCTCACTTGTCGGAAGAACAATTATCACTCCAAATAAATTACATCATTCAACATCAGTTTTGTTTGTCGGTAAATTGATACCAAATCCGAACTTTTTTAGGCCTGATTTTTTCAAGTGTGATTGGGGAATGTCAAAAGTTTTGGTAAATAAGCCAGGCTTTATTCCGTTTATCAAAACTTACTGCACTTCTAACTTGGACAAGAGTAGAATCAACCATTTATTTTGCTTTGGTGAATCCAACCAAACAACCCCCCCCCCGAAATCCCGAAAAAGGTTTCAGAAAGCAAAATTTCCCATACGCCGACCACAAGGCTGAATTCAGATAAATAAAATAATGTGTTGGCATATTTTGCTGTGGCTATTTACCAGATCATCAGTTTCTTTTCAGCACGTCCTGAAGGGGGATAAGACAACTTCTAAAAGAGTGTCCTGTGAATGAGACGAGGCATCATCTGGTGGTGAAACTCCAGTTCTGGGGATCTGGGCATCTGGAGAAAGTGGAGTATTCCTTCATTACTCTGAACCAGAGGGGTAAAACTAGTTAGGATCCACTCTGATTGTCGCTGTTAGGGTCCTATCTATGGGTCAAATAGATCTGTTTAAAATTATTTGGATTTGATAGGAATACTTGATATCATATCACTGTGTACAAAAATCTTAAGAAACTACACAAAAAATGTAAATATAAACATACAATGTACATGATTCCCGAACCTCTAGGCATAATATAACCCTTGACGATTTGAGATGAGGTTAGAATATTTGTTTACAAATCTTTTGTATTACTCTAATATATATCCTGTTTAATCCTTGTCCATTTTCACCACATTTTTAGTATTAGATAGAAATACGTGATATCATATAACTATTTGCAAAAAAAAAAAAAAAAAAAAAAAAATTAGAAAAATCTAACTAAAAAGCAAAACAAAAAAGAAAAGATATTTAAAAAGAACTGTACAAACAAAAATAAATAGAAACGTACAGTGAACGCGATTCCCTAACCTGTAAGCATAAAATAACACCAGACAGGTTGATATGCTGTTAAAAACAATGAATCATTTTTTTCAGCACTCATCGTTTAATCATTTTTCACTTTGTATCTCGTTCCTTTGGTAATTCTCTGGTCCATTTTTTTTTTGTTTACTAGTCAACAACTTTTCACATCATCACTTTTCCCAAATATCTCCGGTTCTATTGAATTTACCAAAACTGATCTTCATATCAGAATTTTCACCGGTCTTACAAATGGTGTAAAAATTATGTCGATAAAATTGACTTTTATACAAGATTTTCTTTTCCTTTCAAGTGCCGGTTTCCCACCGAAATTTTTGTCTAGCAATTATTTTCATAGCATTTACATCATAATAAGTATTTTATGTAATCAAGGGATAATTGAACGTATACGGTAGTTTGTGCTTAGGTTATATGCAAATAGTACACCATTTTATATAAAGAACTTTAGCATCGGCAGGTTTTGATAACTGAGTGATAACATAAGGAGAATGACTCGGCAAAGTACCTCAACGACCAAATATTCAATGGAAAACACTAGCA